>JZKD02S0679921.1:243690-264991 GCA_000966675.3 Picea glauca | reverse complement strand
ATTATTAAATCACACACCTTATTTTTACATAAAATAATAACCATGTAAAATTTGCTCACCCTAACATGTCTTAAAAGAAAATATTTAACATGAAAACCTTGTTTTAATTGCATATGACCTATTTTATTTTTGGCCATACCGAAGGCCCCTCCACCCATCCCCTTAGCATAAAACCACCTAATCGTGCCTAGGATACTACTCAGAGTTGAAAGAACTCATAAAGAGGGAACCTATCATGGTTAGAGACCTTGTCCATAGTGCTTGAGGCCTATAAGTTTCATTTTACCCAGATTTACTACATAAAGAACTGATTCCAATCACAATAGTCAAAGAAAGAACCAAAATAACACAAAATGTTATACCTTTATTAATGGAAGTATTGTTCACTTGCCTCTTCAAGGGGGAAACCTCGAATTGAGCAGAGGCCTGATTACAAATAACTTCACATGACATCTCATTACATTTCTTCTACTTCTTTATATAGTACTATCTACCTCCTAGAAATAATCTAGAGAAGGAACTTTCTAGTAAGTGAAACCTTCTACTAAACCTTCTTATGTTTATTGCTTTGACACAGCTACATAGGCCTTATTTACTAGAGATGACCTCCATACATAGAAATACATAGAAACTTATCTATCTATGGGTTAGGGAGATTAGGATCCTAACATGCCCAACCCCTGAAAAAGCAACATTATCCTCAAGGATGAAGATGAGGGAATTGATGAAGGATCTCTGTTAGTTCCCATGTGGCATCCAAGAACTATGTGTCTTTCCATTGCATTAGGACCACTTGGATAGTGTGTTGTCGGAGAAGACACTCTCTTTTGTCAGGGATGGCCTCAGGATGCAACCAAATGGAACCTTCTTCATCCAATTCAAGATATCTAGTTTGAACAAAAAAATTAGATCTAACCATTTTCTTTGAGAAAAAGAAATGAAATATTGGATGGATTTTAGAGTGGTTTAGAATTTCTAATTTGTAAGCCACTGGCTCAATATATTTAAGGACCTTATAGGGGCCATACAAATTTGGAGCAAGCTTCTGGTGGTGGTTGAATTTGTGGGAGTTCTACTTATAAGGCTATAGATCAAGGAACACTTGATCTCATTCTTCAAAGTGACATTCAAAGTGATGTTGATCAACATATGGCTTCATCCTATTCTTAACCAAGACCAAATTATCTTTGAGAGTGTAGTGAATGTTAGCCTGAGTTATGAGAGTTTTGTCGACTTATTGTACCTTAGAGAAACTTAGTAAGTAGATGTTATCAAGTATTTTAGTTAACTAATTTCTGAAGCATTTTCTATCAATCCAAGGTAAGTAAACCTATGAAGTGTCATCACTATGTATGCAAAACTATCTTGGTAGTCACTTAAGATTCTTGTGAAAAAGTAAATCTATTACAAATTTAAAGCAAGAAGGTTCATAATCTGACTCAGGGACTGAGAGTTATTTTCGTGACTAAAGGGACTTATTTAACCTTTAATTGGTTGAACCGCCGGTTGAGATGCAAACATTGGTTGTAGATCTATACTCATACTTTATTTCATTCAAATAGTGTAAAGTCGTGGGAGTCACCCTAAGTTATGAGTCATTGTCTAATTCTAAAATTAATGAAAAGTATAGGAAAGAAATGCTTTGTAGGGAATGATAAATTAACCTATCACACTTTTCAAATGAAATTTGCTCACTAAGATAATCCTTGTTCAAATCTAACTGTTAAATTCATAAATTGTGTGTAATTACATGAGTTGCAACATTTCCTACAATGTTAGACAATTACAGGAATTACTGTGTATAGTGGATTTCCTGCAATTTGTGACAATTACTGGAATTCCTATGTGTACAAAATTTCTTGCAATTTCGGAAAGTTACATGAATTCTGTGTATGTAGGAAATCATAAAAACTGGTTTTCGATTAAAGGAGTTGCATAAATAAGAATAATTTACAAACACAAGTTAATTCTAGAGAAATAATTGAACAAAAACACAACACATACTGGGGGGCCCTCTTGGGATATGTTGCTCAATAAAACTCAAAAGACTAAGAAAACTCTAACACCATGAATGGATCATAAATATTTTTATTGTATTCAATAGTTGTCCAAGATTATAGGTTACATAAATGGTTCTTCAAGAGTAATATCAAAATCTTCCTTCCTTATTTACATTCTCTGACTTATGTTTTTACGAATTTAAATGGAAAAACTAAATATGCTCATAATATTATTTTGTTTCTAAATATATGCATAATATTTGGATTAGATCTCATATTGAGCATGAAGGATAGGATATACCTAATTTTCCTTTTCTTTTCCTTGGTTTTCTGAGTGATCAAATCGATCCAACCTCCCCCGGCCTCAAATCCCATCTTTTGTTGGTCACTTGGCATATGTTTGACTAGAAACGACCGCAACATGAAATCTAGGAGGATTTTCTCTGAAGAAACATTTGTACAACCCAAGTCATGAAATTTTTGGGGAAAATGATTAAAGGTCAACTAAATGGGCTCATTATGCACAAAACATAATGACCCATGTCGCAAAATTCCCTGATCTGTCCTCATTGATCCATAGTTTACATGTAAAGATCGTTGCCTGTTGGATGTTTCCGATTTTGACTAAAATGTTAATCATGAGTTGGAAGTGGCCATACTAGAGATGGGTATGAATTGAACAACATAAAACCATGTCAATAGGTTTAGGAACAAAACACTAGTTCTAGAATTTCACCCGGAGTTGCGTAGATATGTCAACCTTGGAAGTCATTTGCTCTTTGACTACGGGAAATTGTGTAAACCATCTCATTAGTAAAACCGAACATAATTCATCTTAATTTATTAAAAATAAAGGAAATAAATGATAATAAACCGCTTTAACATTTGTAAGGGTATTTTGGTATATTCATGGAGGAATATGGTTAAAAATGGTGATGAATGGTGAGAGGATAATGTGAAAATGAATGACTTAACTAGCGAAAAGATGAAAAAATGGCAACCTAACATCTTCCCCACGCTTGAGCATTTGCATTTCCTCACGCAAAAGAACTAATGACCTCATAATTGATCCATTTTATCTGAATTTAATTTCGAAATTTTTTCACCCAGACTCTTGTAACCGACTTCTTGTAGCAATCTTGTCGAGCCATTATCTCTTAAACTACAAATTTTTTTTCTATGAAATTTGGTGAGGTTTTTGGTATCATCTCTATGCTTTTGTTTACCAAAACTCACAGCCAAAAGATGCATATATTTTGAGAAAAAAGGAAAAATGGCTCAAGGTGACGGTGGCCAATTTCTTGAAAAATATAAACTAGGTTTGCTTGAAATTTGTTGTGTTTATACATCATATCTTGATACATTTATGGTCCAAATTTCACTTCTAATGGGTTCATGGTTTGGGAGATATCAAAAAATCAATTTCTACTCTGTTTATGAAAAAAAATGGCATTCATTGTAGCTTTGATAAGGACCTGAGCTAATATGTTAACCTTGGAATTTTCTATTGAAATTTTGAATGTTTGTTGCAAGAATTTTTCTGTGTGAAGAAGAAAGCCTGGAAAGTGAAATTCTCCTTGGTGATTTGAATTACTGTCACAGTGAACAATATTTTTTTCTTGATTTCTTTGAATAGGAGCAACATTATTTATCAAAGTATATTGGATCATGCTGGATCGAAATGGGAAGGATACAAAAATGATTTTACATTGGTATGGTGCATGGTATTATATGTGGTAAATGAAATAGGCAGTACAAAAGAAAATGGAAATATAGGATATAATGGTTACTCATCAAACATTTCCTAAGTTTTTAACACATTAAAAATATGATAACTTGATTTTACCTCAAGTTTACCTAAGTAGGATCAAGGTTGATGTGGATTGAAGATAATGATCTGATGATTTTGACTGTTGGAGCATAAGAGAAATTTTGTTGCTACAAAAAATTTGAACCATACAATCCTACAAACTATAATTTTTTTCACTCAAAGGCTAGAAATTCCAACTTCAACTAGCAGTCTCCACAACCATCACAAACTAAAAAAAATGTTAGCCTGAAGAAATCTCAATCAGACTCAGATAAAAAAAATGACATAATTTGATGTATCTGTTTCTTTTACACCCACTGAACCATCAGTAGTTGAATGGCACTTGAAGCTAATTGACTCTTCTGAACTCGAAGATTGACCTTTGACCATCAAAGTTGCTTTATTGTTTTTTGAAAAATTGGATCAAACAAGCATTCTTGTGGGGGAACTACCTCTTGGATATGGAGCTACTGGTTGTTCAAAAACTGAAGAAGTTGATGGGTTGTAATTTACGCCAACGAAAATATGATCAAACTTACAAACATGACTAAAACACAAATACCAAAACGATTGTAGAATCTACATGTTGGTTGATCGAGTCTCAAAGGACGCCCAATTGGACTTAGCACACATGTTGGTGACTGTGAAATCCTCTCTTTTGGATGATGATATTTACAGGTAGTTCCAAATTTACAGTCCCCCTTTTTTTATGTAATATTTGTGTTCTGGTTTCCCATATATTTCAGGAAATTATTCTTTCTATCCAATAGAAGGTTGAGCTTGTGTTGTTGGAAGTACCATAGCTACAAAACCAATAGCAAATTGCATATTTACAGGATTCGATACACATGTAATATGCAAATTATTTCTCTTCCTGGCACTGTACAAAATTACGATGAAGATGAAATTTGCATTTTTATTTGAAAGAAATTCTGGAAAGGTTGAAAACTTATCTCATGAAGCTCACGAAATTCCTATAATTATGCCTGAAATTCCTGTAATTGATAGAAACTAAAGGAAATTTTGATAATTACTCTTGAAATTCCTATAATGTTGAAGGTGTTAGCACTGAGAATCACCTTCCGACTGCAAAAGGATAAGCCCAGTACCCATCAAAAATTAAAATATATTAAAATGGTTTGCGTAGGTCGATCAACAAGACTGCAAAGAAAGGAAAAGATAATAGAGGTTGTTGCAGATTAGTTCAGGTCCATTGGGTTATGAAGTCATAAGTATCGTAAATAATTAAGGAATTTAAACTTCATATCAGACAAAAGGATTTATGTGGTGATGAGGAGAAAGAAGACATAAAATGTCTGAGTGATGAACCATGAAAAATGGGCAAGATGACAACAGATCTTCTACCGCCTTAGGAATCCATAGATTAGAGAGATTCTACATCCAGAAAAGAAGAAAACAAAAAATGTCTGATGAACCATGAAAGATGGGCAAGATGACAACATATCCTCTACCACCTCAGGAATCCATAGATCAGAGAGATTACATCCAGATAAGAAAAGAAAAACAACATATAAAATAATAAGACAGACTGATAAAAACGATTCAAATGAATCTTCAATAACATAATATTTACAATCCAAGCCCCCAGGAATAAAAACTCTCTCGACTCTCTAGCCTCTGAAAACACCCCCCCATTTCAAAATATTAAACTGATCTATTTATAATTAGGTCAGTCTACAACTGCCAGGAGTGTGACCTGGCCATCGCATTCAAAGATTTCTTTTGTGCATCCTTTTTTCAGATTGTGTGTGTGTTCTCCTGTCATACGCAAGCTCAGACCAGTATGGATCTGCAAGAAGAAACCTTCCATCGTGGTACCTCATATTGACAAATCTGTCTCCACGAACATAGCTTCCATGCCTTCTATTTATGGACTGAGTTGAGGTTTCAACTACCAGTCCCTTTCCATTAACTAAATCCTCCTTGGGATCAGAGCACGACTTAACACCTAGGGGGAGGCCATGTGTTGCTATCATATTTGACGTTAGATAAGCACGTGATTGGGGGGCCATCAAAGGTGGTTTGGATCCACAATGATTTTGATCCATCAACTCACCACCTTCCTCCATGTAGCTCTTTCGCTATACCATGGTTTCAATTGCGGAACTGCTCAAGAATTTTATCGTTCGAGCATGTTGCGTCCCCGCAATGAAACGTGGCCGTTGATCTGGTCATGATCTGTAATTTGAGAAAGACCTACTTTTGCTGCCACGCACCACTCTTAGATGGACCCTTCTCCCTGCTACAAAGATCAATGGTTTACATTCACTTCGGGAGTTCGGGCTTCAAGAGATTTCTTCTACAAATTCCTGAAGTGTGTTATCTGGTGATGTGTGGCCTCTTGATTTGGATGACCGAGATTCACTTCAGGAGTTCAGGATTTGGGACTTTTTCTTCTTCTTTCTTGTGCAATCCTTCGAAGTGCCGAATTCTTGAAGTGAGAGATCTGGTGATGCATGGCCTCTTGATTTGGATGACCGAGATTCACTTCGAGAGTTTGGGCTTCATGCCTTTTTCTTCTTCTTTCTCACGTAATCCTATGAAGTGACGAATTTATGAAGTGTAAGATTTGTCGACACATGTCCTCAACCTTCAATGGCTTAGATTTACTTCAGGAGTTCGAGACATTTGTATGGAAATCTCCTGAACCAACTTTCTCCTCATTGACTTGGTAACTTCTCGTTAACTTTGGGACTTCGGGCCTTTAGGTGATACTGCTGCAAATATCAACGACTCTTTTTTATTTGATATCAACGATCCACAATTACTTTGGGAGTTTGGGCTTCGGGCCTTCGAGAGTCCTTTACTCACTCAACTTCTTCTTTCTTTCTCCTGGAGTACCAGATTGTCTGACATGTGTCCCCTGCTAAAATATCAACAACCATGAGCAATTGTGGGCGCACAACTAGCATATACTTTAATTTCCTTTCCGATCCCCATAATGCAAAGATGCTCATTCATGGTGAGATCAATATGCATTGTTGATCTGTTGATATAGAAAGATTAATGATCCTGAGCGATTGCAGGATCACAACTTGAAGAAACTTTAATTTGCATCTCGATCCACGTAATGCCTCCCCACCGTCGATTTCTCTCTAATGATATCTGATGGTCGTGACTTAATCTTGCTGATCTGATGGATGATCTTTCTCTCGCTCAGATATTGCAGCTAAAAGTTGAATATGTTCACCTTCCAGTATTTCGAACCTGAAATGGACTTCTTTTTAATGATGCACTTGGACTCTTCCTGTGAAGACGATGGACTTGGACATTGTTCTTCCCTTGACAACTATATGTGATAACAAAAGGATTACAAGAAATTGTTGTTTCTCTGCCTCGCTTGAGGGTCTGGAAAGTATTATTTCTCTGCCTCACTTGAAGGTATGGAAACTATTTCTTCTCTACCTCCCTTTAAGGTCTGGAAACTGTTGCTTCTCTCCCCCACACCGATATCTTTGCATGTCCTCATGCAAATGAAGTAAGGAAGCTGATATGTACATGGATACTCTTTAACAGTTCTTGAGGGATGAGTACACTTTGTGAAATCTTGAGCTGACATATGAGAGTGAGGCTTGGTGAAGTTGAAATCATACAAGAGAGAGCTTAGGATCTAAAAATTATGTATACTTGAAACCAAAGGAATTCCAATTCTAAAAAGTGTACCTTAATGAATATTAGGATACAAGAGGCCAACTGTTTTTGTAGTGATTGTGCCAAGACTTGTTGAAATATGGAGTGATGTTGCAAAGTAATGACTAATTGAAACTAAACTTCAATATAATCTGTGTTTTCTTGATTTCCTGTAGTATTCATGTCATGAATTTATTTAGAAAATTGATCATCATATTATGAGTACACAAGGGATCTCATGACAAGCATCCAAGAAACTCTTCAATTTTTGGTTCTTGTATCTGCTCCTCATTTGAGATTATCCTAATGACTCTATGTTTTGCCCATTTTTATTTTGTCCAAATCTCTTTTTGCACATGAATATTGTACAATGTTTTCTTCTATTAGCTCTTTTTGAAGGTATTAACGGGTTTCTTCCATCTATTTGCTATGGATCAACATAAGGTATGTGTAGTCCTTATTTTTGATGATTTTATGATGTTTTATATTTAATTAAGTGAGTGCAATCTATTAACACTTTTCGTTTGTTTGAAGCAGGTCGAAAATTTGATCCAACCCTTGATCCGGTCCTCAGAGCGTAGTGCAGTTGTGGGTTGGTATATCGACGGGCTCTTCTTGGAGAATACGAAACATGGGTTTTATACCTATTCGAACCCTCTAGATATGGAACTCATTACTTTGATTCAAACAATTGTGTTCAACCTCTGTTTTGAGCGCATGAGTTGTTAAGAAGATACTGTCTGTTATTAAGTTTTAATGATTTTCTATTGTAGGAGAGTGTCGACCCTTTTAGTGGTCGAAATCTCAACTATGTCTAAAAACTCTATAAATACTTGAACTCTCTCTGAGACCAAGGACGAATGATGATAATAGAGCTACTATCTTGAATTTACCTATGTAAATCAATTTTGGTGTTAATACAAGTGATGCACTGAGATTGTGACTGTCTATTGAGCTAGAGTAGTACCACAACTAGGCCCACCGGTAGTCTGTGTGTCTTATTTCCTTCATCCTTCTAACCTCTCTTTTGCAGGAACTGTTCTAATTTCCTTCTCACAGTCATTTCTTATTAATTCCTTTGTATATCTTATTTCCTTATAATTGTTCTAATCTCTCTTTTCTATTATAATCCCTCTTCTGCATAATTCCTTTGTGCATCTCAATTGTGTGAATCACTCTTTTCTGATTGTACATATCACTGCATTTATTCACTTTAATTATTTACACCATGTTATAAACATGAATCTTTTCTGTAATTAAAATAGATTAAATTAACCTCTAAAGAGCTGTATAATTATTATTCTCCTTGTCTAAAGTACAATATCATAGATATCTTTGATTTAACGTACAATATCATAATTTCATTACGGTATTTCTTGTTCAAGTACAATAGTGTAGTTTCTAATTTTAAGAGTAGCTCACAGGCTTAATAAATTGCATGTTTTATGTTGAATCTATAGTATTTCTTTAATTGAAGAAATAAGTGATAGGAATGTATAATCAATTAGTTTCCTTTCTATCTTGACACATATTGTGTTACAACTCAGAGTTTACTTAATCTCTTTATTATCTGAGTGTTTTTATGAGATTATATTAGATTAGGCTAGACTAGGATAGATTAGAGCTCTATACCTGCACATACAGTGCTAGCACCTCAAAGTTTACGAGCCTCGGATTGACAATATAATGTCGAAATAGATAGCATATATTTCACTTGACATTTTTGGTGCCATTTCTGGGGAGGTGCTAAATGGATTAGAACTTAGGTAGGTTTCCTTTAATTACACAAAAATAGGGAGGAAAAACTTTAAGACGAGAGGTAAGAACCCGTGCATCCATTTTAATGCGTTGCTCCAAAGCCCTGTTGTTCCCTTTCCGCAAGAGTGTTTACTTTTTCTGCAAGTTTTTTTTTTATTAGTGTGTTTACTTTCTTGAAATTTACTTTCCTGCAAGTGTGTTTATTTTCCCACAAAAGTGTGTTTTATCTTTCCTGCAAGGTGTGTTTTATCTTTCCTGCAAGGTGTGTTTACTTTCCCATAATTTATTTTTCCTGCCAGTGTGCTTATTTTACTGCAAGTGTGCTTTCTTTTTTTTCTTTTAGGCAAGTATTATTTCTTTCATGCAAGTGTGCTTCCCTTTCACAAAGTGTGTTTATTTTTCCTTCGAGTGTGTTTAATTTTATACATGTGTGAGTTTGATTTCGTTCCTACAATCGTATTTTATTTTATGCTTTATTTCTTTTTTGCAAGTGTGATTTATTTTATGCAAGCATGGCTTGTTTGGTTTACACAAATATGCTTTAAGTATGTGTTTCATTTTTTAGGTAGTTGTGATTAAAATCTTAAAAAATATATAATAATAAAAAAATTGGGTGTTGTAAGAACCCCATACACTAATCCATGTGTGAGGCAGGACCCATCAACCAACATAATGGATTCGAAGGTGACCATTAGTTTGGGAGAACTCTCTCAAATCCTAGCAGCAATTGGGATTTCTTCTTTTCAGGAAGAACATATCTTGACAATAGTCAAGAACTTATCTACCTCTTTCGAAATGATAAAAGAATCAAATTCCCATGAGCTACAAAAAGATTCTCTTTTCCAAACTACAAAAGAAGCTGAAAAATTGGAGACTACATCTAATGGAGAGCGATCATTAAGACCTGAAATTGAGGAGTTCTTAGCAGATCCTTTATATACTTCAAAAACCAATCATCTAGAAGAAGAAGATATGCATGGCATGATGAATGAGGGCATAGAAATTACTGCTAGATTACATTGAAATTTGGTTTCAAGAGGTCATCAGGCCACAATGCTATTATCTTCTTCAACACCTTCTGATGCCAAAACAAGTAGGTTGGTTGGTTCTTCATATCTAGGTAATCACTGCGGTAAATTTTTCATATGTGGATATGGGTATGTTTCTTATCTTGCTTCACACATAGTTACATTGGAAAAGTTATTACACTTGAATACATATTTTCCTTTCTTTTTAGGTAGAGTAGGATAATAAATAAAAGCTGCATGTTGTTAGTTTATCTTAAAGTCTAATGCAGCCTCATTTTACATTTTATTTTTAATAAAAGAACTATGAGATACATGTGCCTATGACTTGATCTCATTGATCTCGTCAAAACTAGAGGCTACTAGTACAATCCATCCAAATCTCTGAGTGGGTGAGTAGATTATTTTTATAAAATAGTAGCAAGAAGGTCTACCTAACGGTTAAGCCATGGAAACATCAATTTAATTTCAATGGAAGAAGATGAGTAGGAACTATAGATATATTTTTGTTATTTTCCAATGCTTCCTTCCACTACACATTAAAATGATCAATTGTGTCATATCTTCGGATTGGTTACACTCACTTAAGTATGCCTTACATCAGGACAATATGTAAAGGTACTATATATATAAAAGAAAATCATCCTCCAACCCATATACCATCCCAGTCCATAAAAAGGTTTTCAGAGCTGCCTCCCCATCTTCTTGCAAAAAGAAACATTCATATACAAATCTTAAAGGTGAGGGTAAGGACTAGTCTCTGATAAAAAGGGTGTAAGATGCTAACCCGCCGGGATACTGAACAAGTCTGCTGGCAGTGGGTACCAGCCTATGGTATGACTAGGTAAACCCGTCGGAGTACTGAACATGCTTGTTGGCAGTGGGGCATTCTACCGGGCGAGGATGATGAATTAAAAATAATAAATAATAAGTATTTGATTTTAAAACTTTTCTTGATGTATGGCACTACTTGTGGGTATGACTGAAAGGGAGTATGCATGGTTAAGTAAAAGTAAATGAACTCCATTCAGTTTCCATTGGGGGCTAACCTGAATATGATCTTAAGACCCTCTTGTCTAATTCTTCCTAACTTTATGTGAGATGTTTTGTCTTACAGGTGGGGCCTTTCTCTTAACCGTTTTTCTAGGATAACATGTGAAATTTACCTATACACTTGGAAGCCATAAATCTTAGGATATTGGAAGGATTGATTGGTTTCCTATATGTTTGATTGAGAAGTGTTACAATGCTTAGATGGGAGGGAAGGGATAAACGTTGTTCATTCATTTAGCAAGTCTATGTGAAAGGGCCATATAATTTATTTCATAAAGAGACACATTATGAAACCAATTTCTACACAATATTATAGGTTGTTATGTCATCAATTGTTAATACTTGCACATTAGCTATTTAACTATATATTATTAGAATAATCTTATGATGACGAGCTTGTTTCTTCCATCCTAGTTTCAGTTTATGATGAAAAGGAGGACTGATTAAGGCATTTTATTTTTTGTTGCAGTTACATGACAAAGGAAACCGGGATGAATACTTCATTCCATCCTCTCATCCACCTTGGCAGACAAGAGCCTTAAAATCCAATGACTTTGGCAATTACATGCTTACTGCTCACTATTGTGTAATTTTCAAACCAGATGGAGTGTCGGATGGAGTGTCGGATGGAGTGCTGGATGAGGTACTATAACAAATATTGTAACCTATAAGGGCGATTTACAACACTTTTGGTAAATATCAACTAGATCCAACATGGTTTAACATATAAATTGGGATAATATGGTTTAAATATAGTTTAACACATACAACTTACTTATGCATGATAACTATTTTGATCATAATGTCCAAGTCTTTGACTTGGATATTGATCAAATCATTTCAAGCATCATCAGGTTCCACGACAAAGTTACAATCATTTTTTTAAAATCAGAATATCAAAATATTTCCGGGGCTAAAGGATATTCAAAAGGGGTGGATTAAATATGAATTAATTAATCCTACGTTCATTATCACCAGACTAATTACTTGCAAGGGTAAGTATTCCACCTTCAAAGGCTTCCATTTTCACCTCCTGGATCACTTTCAGTTTGGTAAACCTCTTAATTTTCCATTTTATTTTCTAAAGAGTCTTGATAAAATGTCCTCCTAGGTTTGCAAAAATTTGACAAACCCTCACCATATCCTATTTCATCACGACCTTATCAAACTACTGGTTATCTCATAATTAAGGAAACATGGTAGAACCTAGGAATATTTCCTTTATCAGTTTTTTGAACCCCCATTTGACAGTTAAAATGGCCAAGAAGTCAATTGATCCTGGGACTGCTAATCCATCTAACCCTCATTCTCCTAAAAATCCAAAACCTCAAGTTAATTATATTCCCTCATATGCTAAGAAATCCAAGAAACCTATTGTTGATACTCAGTTATCTACAACTCCTGCTGGCCCTAAACAAAAGAAACTGCAAGACTCTTTTCTCCATGATTTTCCTCCAATTCCTACATGGAGGTGAGGTGCTAACAGATTCAAAGGGAAATCATTTCATAGGAGTTGTTAGCGCTCAAAATGTACTGGTAAATTTTAGCGTTTTTTCTATATTTCCCATTTTTCCGATCTTTAATCAGTGTCACGATCTCCAACTGTTTCCAGATATTTTTGACAAGCTCCCATTGATTGATTTTTCCCAAAGACTCCTATGACTTTGCCTTCTGATCTGCATTCCCGAAACTCTGTTACTAGAGCCTAAAACCCTAGTTTTATGCCTCTTAGATTTGCAAATAAAAAAATATAGATTGTTATTTTGTTATTTTAACCAAAATATGGTGTGTGCTTTAAGTTTCCTAAACTTATTCAAATTAAGACCACAAGCCACAAGTCGACACATAGCCCAAGCCATATGTCAATCTATATGCCACGCAACAGAGTAAATCCACATACAAACGCAAGTGCCAGCTCCATTCTTTTCATCAGTTGAAAGGTGCCCGAAATTTTGCAGATGGCGTTTTGAAATTCGATTGTTGGTAGATTTTGTTTCTTAAGTTACCAAGGAGAAATGGATGCTAGCGTTGGTGAGCTCTGATGCACTCAAGAACGATACTGTTATTTCCTCTGCCGATCTCCCTCAGGGTTTACAGCTGTTGAATCCATCGTGGAAATCTCACTTTCTCTTCCGCGTTTTCTCAGCAGAGTCACTTGTTCCCAGGCATGAGCTAGCATTCTCGGATATACTATGGAAAGGCACATTGTTTCCAAGTTGATTGGTTCATCCCCAGGATATCTAGGATACACTGAAGGAGGACAACTAACTGAAGTTGTTAGGAGACGCCCTTATACGGTTGTCCTTTTCGATGAAATTGAAAAGGCTTACCCAAACGTCTTCAATATGATGCTTCAAATCCTAGAAGATGGAAGACTGACAGATAACAAAGGCAGGACTGTGGACTTTAAGAATACCCTTTTGATCATGACTTCTAATGTTGGGAGTAGTGTGATTGAGAAGGGAGGCCGTGGAATTGGTTTCTAACTTGATTATGATGAGAAAGACAGAAGCTACACAAGGATCAAAAGTCTTGTCAATGAAGAGTTGAAGCAATATTTTCGACCTGAGTTCCTGAATCGGCTAGATGAGATGATTGTGTTTAGACAGCTCACAAAGACAGAGGTGAAAGGGATTGCAGATATAATGCTGAAAGAGGTCTTTGAATGGATTAAAACAAAAGAAATTGGTCTTCAAGTAACAGAGTGGTTCACAGACCGAGTTGTAGATGAAGGTTATAGTCCCATCTATGGTGCAAGTCCACTTCGTAGGGCAATTATGAGGTTATTAGAGGATAGTCTAGCTGAAAAAATGCTTGCTGGTGAGATCAAAGAGGGTGATTCAGCTATAGTTGATGTGGATGGTGAAGGAATCGTTATTGTCTTGAATGGAAAGAATGTCACAGTCAAGTGGCGTGGAAAGACTGTTTTTATTAGATACGCACTGAAGATGACATCCAGTTGGCAAACAGTGTAAATGTTAAATCTCTGCGTTATACTCAAGAAGATTCAGCAAGGGTTTTAAATCCAGAGTGGCTTGTTGTAGTTGGTGTTTGTATCCACCTTGGTTGTGTTACTTTGCCCAATGTTGGAAATTATGGAGAGAAAGAGAGCCATCTCAGTTCACTGGTGTTGATATTTTTGTCAGTACAGAGGACCCTCTGAAGGAGCCCCCTCTTGTCACAACAAATACTGTCTTGTCTATCCTTGTTGTGGATTATCCTGTTGATAAAGTTTCATGCTATTTTTCTGATGATGGAGTAGCAATGTTGACTTTTGAAATCCTTTCATAAACTTCAGAATTTGCAAGGAAGTGGGTGCCATTTTGCAAAAAATACAGCTTTTGTTTGTTAAAGAATGGAGAGCAATGAAGAGGGAATATGAAGAGTACAAGATCCGAATCAATGCTCTTGTGGCCAAAGCACAAAAAGTGCTTGAGGAGAGATGGACCATGCAAGATGGTACTCCATGGCTAGGCCATAACACTCGAGACCATCCAGGGATGATCCAGGTATTCTTAGGTCACAATGGGAGAGAAATCTAAAGAATACTGAGTTTATGATGAAACAACAGACTTGATCATGAAAGGTTTCCTTTTTTGACCAAGATAGAACTTTCACCAGCGCAAAGGGAAATTTTACAACCATTTAGCTGGTGAAAGGCAGTGCTTTCACCAGCTAACCAGCGAATCATAAGGCGAGTTAGCTGGTGAAAGCATAAAAAGAATTTTTGAAAGCTAAGGATGGAGCAGGGTGATTTTCACAGGATTTAAAGAGGTTCCAGAGCATTAAAGGATTAACAACTTAGTCAAAGAAATACTCAGCATCAGAGATTCGTGGGAGTTTTGAAAGCCACATGCTAAATTGATCTCCTAAAGTATCAACTATGAGTAACTGAAGAAATCCAGCTGCCAAGACAGGTGCCTTTGCCATGTTTCATGACACAACAGATTCCAGAAGCTGAAGAGTACAGATGTCAAATTTTGAGATGGAAGACAATTCGAATGCTAGTCTAGCCATTAAATCTTTGTTATCAATTTGCTTAGTTAATTTGATTTGCTATTTTTAGATACAGATCCAAGTTTTCAGGATCTTAAAAAACTGATTGTAAAAGGCTATAAATGCCTGTCTTTTCTAAGAGACAAGGGTTCAAACTAGGATACATTTTTGTGCTACTGTATAGACTCTTATGATATAATAAAATTGCAGTCTCCTTTAGTTTTCAATATCAGAAATATCCATGTTTCCATTTCTGTACTTCATTTCAGTTTATCTTAGCTTAAGACTGTTATCTCTTTATTGAGCTCATATATTTGAAGTGAAGGATTTTCTTTCTATCTTGTATTAAGCCCTACACCCAACTATATTTGGCAATCAAGATTAGTGTTCTTCATCCTCTCCTTTCAAATTACTTGATCTGATTATTGTTTCCTGAAAGCACTGTTTCTTTAGATGTATGATGAGTTGTCTATTACATTGATCATTAAAGACCCCATTGTTCCAAGCATACCTACACATTATTTTTAAGTTACCAAGAATCCTTAGCCTACAACCCTAAGGAGTTTCTTGGAGTGATAACAGGAGTAATCAGAGTATGATTGGCAAGTCCAATACAAATCCTCCAATTACCTTAGACCCTATTCAATTGTCCTTTGATCATGAGAGCCCTCACAAGAAGCTTAAAGAAGACTCTGCATGAGAATCTAAGCCTGCCAAAGAAACCAAGTCTGAACCTGTCACGCTTAGTCTTCCTCAAAAGGCCACTGTTACACCTTCTTCTCAAATTCCTAAATATTCTACCAAATGTGACATGCCTTCCACATCCACTGATAAGCCTAAGAATTCTCCTATTGAACAATATGATTAGTCCCCAACCATTGAATAGTTGCAAAATGAAAATGCTCAGCTGATCCAACGTCTTGTAGAGAATGAAACATTGGATCGTCATTTACACCATGACAACATTGTCCTACAAGAAATAGTAAATTATCTACAACATTTGGTTGATCAAATGACTACTACCAATCAGAGTCTAAGAATGTAGTTGAAGCATCAAAAGAGGCCTAAACAAAAGTCTCCAGGACATGAGGGAGAATCCTCTAAAGCTTAATATATCTCTTCCCTCACACATATAGCTATCTTTTGGAGATCCGTTTTTCATCGCATAGGGACCTGCAAACTCTTAGGTGTGGGAGAAATGATGACTCTGTGTTTTTCCCATTTTTCCTTTATCCAAATATCTTTCACATGAATATTATACAGTTTATACTTATATTATCTATTTTTGAAGGTATTAACAGGTTTCTTCCATCGATTTTCTATGGATCAACATAAGGTATGTGTAGTCCTTATTTTTGATGATTTTATGATATTTTATCTTTAATTGAGTGAGTGCAATCTATTAACACTTGTCGTTTGTTTGAAACAGGTTGAAAACGCGATCCAACCCTTGATCCGACTCTCGATCTGATCCTCGATTCGGCCCTCGATATGGTCCTTGGAGTGAAGTGCAGTTGTGGGTTGGTATATCGGCGAGATCTTCTTGGCGAATACAAAACATGGCTTTTGTACCTGTTTGAACCCTCCAACTATCGAACTCATTACTTTGATTTGAACAGTTGTGTTCGACCTCTATTTTGAGCACATGATTTTTTAAGAAGATGTTGTATGTTATTAAGTTTTAATGATTTTTTGTTGTAGGAGAGTGTCGACCCTTTCAGTGGTCGACCTCTCAGGTATGTCTACAAAATTTATAAATAATAGAACTGTCTCTGAGACCAAGGACGAATGATGATAATATAGCTACAATCTTGAATTTACCTCTGTAAATAAATTTTGGTGTTAATACAAGTGATGCAATGAGATTGTGTCTATTTATTGAGTTGGAGTAGTACCACGACTACCTGGGGGGCCCACCAGTAGTCTGTGTGTCTTATTTCCTTCATACTTATAACCTCTCTTTTGTAGGAACTGTTCTAATTTCCTTCGCACAATCATTTCTTATTAATTCCTCTGTATATATTATTTCCTTATAATTGTTCTAATCTCTCTTTGCTGTTATAATCCCTCTTTTGCATAATTCCTTTGTGCATCTCAGCTGTGTGAATCAATCTTTTATGATTGTACATCTCACTATATTTTTTCACTTTAATTATTTACACTATGTTATCAACATGAATCTTCTCTATAATTAAAATAGATTAAATTAAACTTTGCAGAGATGTATAATTATTATTCTCCTTGTCTAAAGTACAGTAGCATAGATATCTTTGATTTAAAGTACAGTAGCATAATTTCATTACGGTATTTCTTGTTCAAGTACAATAGTGTAGTTTCTGATTTTAAGAGTATCTCATAGGATTAATTGGGGTTGTTTTGAGGCCCTAAACGACACTTATTCAACGTGGCAACACCCTCTCAATGCTTTTTGGCATTTATTGTTCCATTTAAAATGTTTACTCCTTGGCTAGAACTTTTTGACAAGGTATCAAGCACCAAAAAAATAGATTGTATGAAAAAATTACATCGTAGGGAAGTTTACGTATCAACTACCCCCAGCAGGGTCCACAAACTTTTTGGCGTTTCATCTTCTGGGGTTAGAGTTTTGGATGTTTAGGGTTTTTCTCATTTATGCTTTATATTAAAAATGCCTTGGGATCCTCATTGTAATCATATTCTGGTGAATGTGTGTAGTCGTCACATCTCTTCTCAAAGATAATCTACCACCATTCTAGCAAGTTCTTTCACTCTGTATTTTGCTTTACAATCTCTACATATTTCAGTCTTTAATAGAAATTGAGTATAGTTGTATCTTTTTGTTTCTGTCTTATTTTTTTGTTTCACTTCATTCCATCATAAATATGGATCAATGGTATGAGAGCGATTGTCTCTTTTTTGATTTATCTATGCATGTCCCCAACGAGGTCAAGGTGTCAGGAATTTGGGACTCGAACTGGTCAAACCTTTGGAATTTCATCCTTGTTGAGCCCGAAGACTACTCATGGAAGAGGAATAGAGAGATGAGAGAGAAAGAGATCATATTAAAGTGTTTCTTGCAAAGTCCTTGTGAAACAAAGGAACGAGATGATGGATCAATTTTCCCAAATCCTTTGGTGGTTGCCGAAAAAAACAGAGGCATCTTTATCAAGCGACCACTTTGGAGGTGCCTCCCCCTTGAAGGTACACATTAATTTTGATATTCCCACATTTGAAGGTCAGATAGATGCAGATGATTTGGAAAAATGGTTAAATATACTATAATGTTATTTCTCTGTCCACAATTTTTCCAATAAGGAAAAGATCACCTTTGTGCTCAAGGTGGTCCCCCATGTCAAACATTGGTGGGATACTTACTGTGAGAAAAACTCCATAGATGAGTCAATAATATTTTGGGCCGAGCCCACTTGGGACTCTTTTATGGATGCCATAAAGGAAAAATATTACCTTGTTGGAAATGACAATAACCCGTACATGAGATGGACTAGACTCCATTATGAGAGGGACCAAACAATGTCGGAGTTCAAAAATACCTTCCATACCTTGTGCACCAAGATGGGTATTAGAGAATCCAAGTGGAATTTGGTTCTAAAATACCATGGGGCCCTACACATGTACATCCAAACAAAAATGGAGTTTTTGAACATCTCTTTGCTTGGAGCTGCTTATCGATATGATATCAAAATTGAGAACAAATTTAAGCAGAGGAATAAGTGGGAGTTTGGATCTATGAACATGTCATAGAAATAGATGGGAGAATTCATCCCCAACACAAAGAACAAAGGAGAAATAAAGGATGGAAAACCATAGGACAACTAGTCTAACCCAAAAACAAAGAAGGTGTTGGTAGCCAACTCACATTTTTCTACTATCGTATAAGCTACCTACACCAGAGTTTTGCAAACTTTGATTTTGTCGCAATCTCTTCAATAAAACGACTCTATTGTTTTATATGCGTTTTCACACTAACCTTTGTTCTTGTTTTCACGACTGAAAGCGTGAAAAATTGATTTACAAAGTCACACTGATATCATTACTGGATTGTTATGATCGCTCTTGTTTATATGCTCATCGTGCTTTCGAATTTATTTATCACTACACAATTGACAAGGTTGCAAGATCATTATTCTTTTGACATTCTTATTTGAGACTTCATTTAAAAGACTGTGGTTATATTCTTTTGATCAAGTTTATGATGCATTGGTGATTGAATTTACATGTTCTTTGATTGATCTACTTGATCATTGGTTTCATAAAAACACATTGGTGTTATGATTAAAATCTTGGTATGAATCATTTTATACAACACATGTTTCATATAACCAAACTCTCGGTGTGATTTTTGATTTATTGCCTTGGTTTTGAAACTATAACTATTGTTTGCGCGAATTTTTTATCCACTTACCAAAGGTTTCGATTGATTGATTGAAGTGGCATGGTTGTAACACATATGCGTTGTGATTTTAAAAGTTGTAAGCACCGACAGTTGTACCATGGTAATGACTATTCTGCATGGCAGAAATAGCTCCACCACCTTCGCACGATATGTCATTAATGTTACTCCTATCCCTGTTTCATCCTTGCTAGTTTTGGGTAAGCCTTGTGAGCATTCTGCTCCTGCGTATGCCACGTTCAAACCCTGGCTCGTTCATAGCGCTCACCGTGTGCTCTTGTCTATGGCACCAGTGGTGCGAATTGAGCCGAATGGTAGTCAAGCCCTGCTACTGTTCGATAACGCCCGGAAAGATTTAGAGGATAGTGGTTGGCTCACGTTTGTACAGAGGTTTGAGGGTTTCAATCTTCTTGTTGCACAACAATTCGCCCTTACCTTTGATGGGTGTAGGGCTAAAGTAGGTGACATTTAGCTTGAGCTGAATGAAGAGTTCATTAGCTCTGCCACAGGGTTAGCAGCCACGGGCCAGCGATGGTTCAAAAACTCTAAAGTTGATGAGGTTCCATGGCCATTACTGTTCGTATCATGAAAAGTCACATCCTGTGACAAAGGTATGCCTGTTTCCACGCTTAAACCAAGGTGGCATGATATTTTGATAATGGTCAAACAATTTGTGATCTGTGAGGGTCGGTATGGATTGGTTTTTCTTTATCACCTTCGACTGTTAATGAATTTCATGGGTTATCCATTGAACATGCCATTTTACTTCCAGTGTAGTCTGTACAAAATGTCAAAGAGGTTTAAATGAGAGAAGGTCGACAGTAGCTTGTTCCACCATGGCCTGATCAGACTCATTGTCGTTCACCATTTGAATCTTCACGACGATAGTTGGCAAGCTTTTCTGTCTCGAAATGGTTTTGTTGATTCAGAGTCTGTGGTCAGTGAGACTAAGGTCGGGCCACCCATGCCTTTCCATGCCCTTTTACCCTCTCCCAAACCCTCAGTCAACCCTGATATCGACCTACCCGACTTTATAACAGACAAGGTTGAGGCTGTAAAAAATCTCGTAAGCAAGAAGGTCAAGGGTAACTCTACTGTCAACAACAAAGGTAAAAAGAATGCTCGATTGATATCGAGACTTGCCCGGAATAAGCCTAAACCAAACGCTGATCAAAAGCCCATAGTCCTCAGCGAAGACTCGGACTCTGATATTGAGCGCTTCCTAGCTAGTGAGTACCCTTATTCCCGTGGTCTGTGCTCCGAGCCACCCTATGACCTTGTTTCTAATTTGCCCCCATGCTTAAAGAATAATCCTAGCTACCCTGGGATCAAACTACCTAATGAAACCCTTGGTGATCTGAACAAACCCTTGACTGTCATTTCGAAGCCTGAACAGACAGTGTGTAACCTATGTAATGTGTGGCTAGAACACTACTATACCGACGTTCCCTTATTATAGTCGAAAATCAAATCGTTGGAAAACCAAGTTACAGGGTTGACAAGTGTTAAGAACCTGAATAGATCTACAAATATAATCACCACAAATACTGAATACACAATAGATCCACAAAGCAAGATAGAAGAAACCACACAATATTATTATTACCAAAACCCTTGA
>JZKD02S0679921.1:214552-242299 GCA_000966675.3 Picea glauca | reverse complement strand
GGGCCTTATTTAATAATATAGTGGACCTAGTCCACCTTACATTGAATGACCTCCACTATTATCACTATGGGCCCTCTGGGCCCCCCCACTACCTCTCTAGCTACCTTACAACAAGAGAAAGGGACAAGCTTCAAGCGAATGACAAGAAGCAGAAAATCACTGTTCGATCGTGTTTAGGAATGTCGAATCGACTACAACCTTCGTAAATTTTAAAATATCATAATTGAAGCCGTTTCATCTGATCCAGGTATGATTTTCAATTTTAAATTTCGTTTCAGGAGTGGCTTGAATTAATTTATAATGGAGTTTTGATTTTGGTTAATTCTGTTCATGATTCTGTTATAGTTTCATTTTAAAATTAAAAATAGTTATGATTTGTTGTGCCCAGTTTAGTACAAGCAATTCATCGATTTTGATTCGGTTTGATTTGTTTGTAAATCATTTCTGTTTGATAGATGATTTGGTATGATTTTAATTAGTTTCGTTTGCTCCTAATAACTCAAAACGACTATGTTCTGTATTAAATTAGCATTCTCATTTGGATTTGGATTATATCTGATCTATGCAAAACATCTCTTCGCCGAAATTGTGGACTTGTATTGATTCATAATGGCTGTAACAAACACAAACTATTTCGATTCGTTTTGGTTTGATTGGTGCATATCTTGAGTTAGCACGATTGCTTTTATGAGTTAGATTCGTATCAAAAATCAATTTGATGCTTCTCTTTTGGTTTTGATTTTATCTCCGTTGAATTCGAATGAGAAAATTCGGCTAATAGTTCATTGTGAAATGAATCCAAGTGACGTATTTGTGGAGTGTCAATTGATTGTGTTTGCCCCAATTGGCAATAACAAACATTTCACAAATCCCCTATGCCCTGTTATCAACCGATTAATCCTATTACGATTTCGTTTGTGATAATTCACATAACAGTTTTGATTTGATTTGCTAATGGCATGGATCGTTTGTTTATGTTAATACAGTTATATCAATTTGAAAATGATCCTGTTGTTGTCGTATGGATTCGATCGTCTGTTCTGTTAATAGATGAAGTAGCATAAACAAATGCATATGATTTGTTGAAAATGTTGGTTTGGATTTCAATTGGATAAGAAAATGATTTCATTGCTGTTCGATACGATTTTGTATACCCGAATAAGTGATAACGAATTAAACAGAGTGTATCCATCTCTGTTATCATTTGATTGAATATGATTTAGTTTGTTCAATTTATGTTGATTTGAATGATGCTTTTAGCAACCAAATATTGGTTTGATAGTTTGGATTTAATTTTTTAAGTTCAAATTAGATTTTAAAACGATTCTGTGTTGGATTTAGACCAGCTACAGAATCGCAGGATTCTGTAGCTAGTCTTTAGAATTAGATTTTTATCAATTTTATCAACAAAATATCATCTTAAATTGTCCATTTTTGTCCTCTTTCAGGTATATTCGAATTGAAATAATCAATTGGGCATGCTGTGGCAGTCTAGGAGATATGTGTGTGATATAGTTTTTATTTTTAGTCAGAATTGGGATATTTTCCCAGATTTGTGTAAACAGTTTTGATAACTTCCACAGGGATGTTTTACCCTGTGGAAGGTCTTTAAATACTTTTCATTTTGTAATAAAATCATCATCATCCTCACTGTGGGAGAACCAGACTATGGATTTATGATTCAGACTGAGATGAAAATTGATGTTTTTTAACAGCTTTCGCTTTCAATATATCAATCTTTTGTTTCAAAGTTTTGTATATCAGTTTGCAGTTGATTATAGACTACTTTAGCTATCATAATCTATTGCAGAATGATATGATTTGTTTAATGTGCTATCCATATCTGATCTCTTTCATTATTTTTAACTACAACAATTATTTTGTTTTAGTTAATGAATGACAGATTTCTCTTCTTCGTTAATTGAATCATTCTGTATAGATCTTTGCATACAGATTTATCCAACTGTGAAGATTTATAAATCATAAGGTTACTGTAAATTTTTATGTCTTGTTTGTCCTGTAACTACATCTGAAGAGCACAACTGCTTCTAGTTTACGAGAAGCTCGTGGATAATATGGTGCGGGTTTCCTCCCTCCGATCAGCTAAGACAATCATTGCATACACAGGACAAACCTGGAGCATTTCTTCAGGTCAGTTTGTTATTCAGTATTTAATAGTTAATTAGTTAGTATAATATAAGTAGCTTAGATAAATATATTAGTTTATATTTGTAATTAGAGTAATTAGTTTAGTTGTTTAGTTTAGATAGTTTTCAATTTATTTCTTTTTCATAAAATTATAAAAAATAAAAAAACAATAGCTCTCGCTGTCTTAGGACAGATTACCAATGAGTTTTGCAGGTTTTCATTCAAATCTGTCATTTGTAATTATTGTACATTTGTGAATAAGATTTATTTATGTTAGTAGTTAGATGTTTAAATTCGTAGAGTTATTATAGTATTAGATAGTGGATTGTATATATTATAGTTAGATTAGTTTATTAATTTGTCTTAATAGTTAGTTTTAGTTAGATTAGTTAGTTTAGAGTAGTTTTATTTTGTTTTCTTAGGACTTAGATCGGCTAACGGAGCCGCTAAACCGATCAGGGTGGTTCATCCCAAACGGCTTGGGTTATTTAGACAACCCCGGACCGGTTCCACTCTTCTAGTTGATGGATGGTCATTTTCGCCCGCCAACAGAAGGGTAATGTGAAGACAAATAAAGACACTAGGAAGTGGTGTGAATTCCATAAATCCCCTACGCAACATTGATGAATGTCAATCGAAGAAATCATTAGCGATCGAGATTGAAGCCTTAGAGTTATATCTATGCTCCGAATTTGATTCAGAGCTAGAAAATGTGAACCAAATCATTGATGCAGAACCCAATGCCATAGTCGCTACCAACAAGATCCATCCAAACAAACCATAAGAACTGGAGGAAGGTGAACACCTATTGGGACAGGGGCAGACCCAAGGTTCAATTCTAACAACACACCAACAAACCCTAACTACTGGCCCTTAAGGAAACACCTGCGAAGCAGGGGAAGTCTCACCCGAAGTAGAAATAGGGGGGTTGTAGAACACAGGTGTCTACAACTAGAGGAAATGCAAGAAGATTCCAAAACAACAACGCAAAATAACCTAGAGATTCTTAACAGTATTATTCTTAACTTCGCAAAGTAAGTTATATCTTCTTATCTTCAATAGAAAAAATAACAGTGCAATAAAAGTATAAAAGATAATAATTAACAAAGTATCAACCACATAGAACAACAAGATTTTATGTGGTTCACCCTCTCCCTAGGGCCACGTCCACAGAACTGTGTTTATTGATAGAATGGATAAAAATATACAATTCTATTTGCGCACTCAGCTGCAGATCCTTCTCTCTCTCCTCTTTATCACCTAACCTTGCACACCCAGCTGCAGAGTCGATCTTAGCACCCAGTTGAAGATAAAAAATACAATAATGTCCTAAAACATAACACTCTTACATCTCAAATGTACTCTCACACACTCTCTCTCAACTCTTCTAGACCTCTATTTGTACATTCTATGACTCTTAGAAAACCCTATACCGAAGCCCAGGTGCCAAAACCCTAGATCCACATTGCCAAAACCCTAGGTCCTCATTTTAAGGACTTCGCTGACCTGTTCTTCCTTCTTTTCCCCATGGTGCTCCAAAGTACCCATTATTTTCTTCTTTCGCTTGCTGACTTGTCCATGATCTATCTTCTTTGCTACTTTTCCTTCCTTGATCTTCTCTTTCAATGATTTTCTTTCCTTTACTTCGTTCCTTATTTTATGCTTCTTTAACCACTTCATCCCTTCCTTAGTTTGTGTTCCTTCTGCACACTTCATACTTTGTCTTTATTCTTCCTTAACCTTTGCTTTCTTTATTAATACATGACCAAGAGACAACATGCTCCCAACACTCACATGTGACTAATCTTGAGTCACTGCAGGGTTGAGCCCTTTGTATTAATTTGACTACAGACGACGTGGAGCAGCATGTGATTTCTGCTCTTTCCCTCCCTATCATGTGCAGACTGTATTTTCTATTTCTGGTACCCAATTTCAACTATACCTCGTACTTAGATGCTTCTTCCTTTGCTTTTATTGAGATTTGCGAGGAAGTTGGTTGTCACAATACAACTTCATCTGGCTCCCATTTACTAAACCATCCTTCCATTCTCCATTAAGAGTCTTCAACTGCATAGCTCCACCTTCTGTAACATAGAAAACCTCGAATGTCCCAAGCCAATGTGTCCTGAACTTTCCTGGATGCTTCATGAACTTGCTGTCATATACAAGTACCAAATCTACTTGTTTAAATGCTTTCTTCTTGATATGTCTGTCATGATAAGCCTTTTCTTGTTCTTTTTGTACCTGCTGATGAAATCCTGCAATGAACCTGTCTTCCTCTAGATCCATCAACTGCACGAGCCTCTCTTGAAAAACGTCGGTGTCATCCATACCTGTGAATGTTGCAATTCTTAAACTAGGAACCAAATATTCCATAGGTACCACTGCTTCCTAGCCATAAACTCACTTGAAGGGAGTCTTCATTGTTAAATTTTTACAAGTAGTTCAATAAGACCATAACACTGTTGGAATTCTCAAATCCCAATCATCTTTGTTAACACTGCAAATCTTAGTCAACGCTATCTCCAAAATCTTATTGAAAGCTTCGACTGTACCATTCTCCCGTGGGTGATATGGTATGCTCTTCTGATGGTGAACTTCGAACTCTTGAGTCAAGGATTCAATAGTTTTGTTAATGAAGTGTGTGCCTTGATCACTCATAAGGATATTCATACATCCAAATATGGTTAGGATATAATCAAATATGAACAGTACAACTGTAGCTGCACTACAGTCTTTAAATACTCTTACTTCTGCCCATTTGGTCAAATACTCTGTAGCAGTGATGATATATCAAGCTCCTGTGCACTTTCCTAGTGGGTTGATAGGTTCCACAAAGTCAATAGCCCATTTCTCAAATTCCTGTAAAGTTAACTGAGGTGCTAAAGGCATCTCATCCCTTCAAAAAGGATTTCCTACTCTTTGACATACATCACAGGCTCTGTAGTATTCCTTAGCATCCTTATGTAAGGTGGGCCAACAGAGGCCAGCTCTAAGAACCTTCTGCACTGTTTCTTTCCCTGCATTATGTCCTCCCGGGATGCCTTCATGTTCTTCTGCAAGAATCAATGGTCTTTCTGACTCCATAACACATCTTCTTAAGATCTCATCTGGTCCCATATTATATAACTGTCTAGCTATAAGTTGAAAATCTGCAGTGCGAACTACCAATTGTTTCTTCTGAATAACTGTATACTCATGAGGTTCCATTCCTGTGGATAGGAACTAGACTATCTCAATGAAGTGATCATCAATTTTCCTGATGGCCAACAACTGTGCATATGGTAGTGTATCATCTAAACGGGTGGGTTCCTCTCCATGCTCTAACCTAGATAAGTGGTCAGGTCCCTTATTCATTCTTCCTGGCTTGACCACAATCTCAAAGTCATACTCCTGGAATAATAATAACTATCTGCATATTCTTCCCCCCAACACTGGCTTTTTGACTAAGTACTTCAATGCATAATGATTAGTAAACATCTTAAAATGTCCTCCCAACAAGTAGTGTCTAAACTTCTAGAGTACATATACCATAGCTAAGCCTTCTCTTTTAGTGGTAGTATAATTCATTTCAGATGTAGAAAGCTTCTTGCTAGCAAAGGCTATAGGGTGGTAAATATCTCCTGCACCTGGCTATGCTAAAAATTCTCCTAATGCAATGGATGAAACATCGACATGAACATGGAATTCCTTACTCCAACCTGGAAAAACCAAAATAGGCGCAGTGATCATTTTCTGCCTTAATGTGTCGAAGCTTTGTTGGAATTCCTCTATCCATTGAAAGTTACTATCCTTGTTTAATAGCTTCTCCATAGGTGTTGTTATCTGTGCCTAACCCTTAATAAACTTTCTATAGTATCCAGTGTGTCCCAATGCCGTGTGAAGCTGTTTAACCGAAGTAGGAGGAGGTATATCAACAATGATAGAAATCTAGGAAGGATCTACTAAGAACCCCTGCTTACACACAATGTGTCCTAAAAACACTCCAAAAGGTGAAAATAAAATACACTTCTTCAAGTTCAAGGCAATTTGACATTGCCTGCACTTATCCAACATTAATCTCAAACATTCAATATGATCTTTCAATAGACCAAAAACGATCCAGTCATCAAAGTATGCCTTCAAAAACTTACGTAAAAGATCCTTAAATTCTTCGACCACCACCCTGGAAAATATGGATGGTGCATTCTTCAAACCAAAAGGCATCACAATGTACTAAAATAACCCCATTATGTTGCAAATGTAGTCTTATGTCTGTCCTCTTTAGCAATTATGATCTGGTGATAGCCTGAAAATCCATCCGTGAATGAATAAACTTCATGTCCTCCTACATTATCTAGAAATTCATCAGTAAAAGGTGTAGGAAATGGATCATGTAAACATGCATCATTCAGTTTCCTTAGATCTACACATATTTAGATTTCTCCTGTTTTCTTATCTTGGACCACCATAGGGATGATCCATTCAGATTCTTCGACTAGTTCTATAATTCCTGCTTCCATAATTCTATCTATTTCAGTCTTAACTTTCTGCTTGTACTTGGGATTCAGTTTGTAAGGCCTTTGTTTGTTAGGCCTTGCATCTTCTTTCAAAGGAATCTTCATTTCTCCCATGGGCCCTTTAATTCCCTTCATGTCTGTGAACTTGGTTGGAAACAAGTCCTAATACTCATGCAATAGTTCTGTAATCTTAACAATAGTAGCATCATCTCAATAGTCTCCAACATTTTCCAACTTATGTGCTTTCTCTGTTCCAATATTAACCTTGTTAATTTAATAGGTTTCCCAACAAAAGTTAATTCAATCCCTGAACCTTCTATATCTCTTTGTCCATCAGTTTATGAAATGTTCACATTTCTAGGGTCTTCATCCTCATCAACATTAATATTATAACAACCTTGTAACTGCTGAAGAGGCACAATCAATTCATCTTCTTATTGTTCAAGAGAGGGGTTAGGTGCCTCCTCAAAGACCTTTTGTCTTACAATTTGTAAATACTGATCTACTATGGAGTATTGAATTTCAAATAGGAATGTAGCTATAAAGTTATAGGTCATACCATACCAATCTATAGTGACTAAGTGCAGTTCTAATTGAAGATACCAGTTGATAGGCGTAGTATCTAAAGTGTTAATGAACTTATGTACCCACTGTTCTTTAGGAATGTTGCTCCAGGCTTCCTCACAACTTCGCACATGGTCCTTAGGACAACTCTGACCCGTGTATCGAACTTCAAAACCTTCAACTTGGTCTAAAAATCACACTGTCAACAAGGTGCCACATTGTACGCACTTCGTGATGTTCTTCTTGTGTGTTCCCCGCCATCTAGCTGGTGTTTCTTTCAAGGCTTCATCTAGTGCCAACAAACTCCGTTGTATTGGTACAATTCCTTCAAATTCAAATAGAAATGTCTCTAAATTATTCAAGCCATCAAATGTAGGAATATTACTTACTTCTGTGCCAATCCAATGAACTGTCTTAGTCAATCTGGCACACCTCCATGTAGAGACTTCATACATTCTGTTCTTCCAATTTTCCAATGCTTCTTCTGAATTTGGTGAGCATGCACTCTCACTTCTCCAACTTAGATTTCTATCTGCTGTAGGATTAATATAATCCTGTTGTCCTACTGTTAGTTTATAGATGTTCTCTAGCTCATAGGCATGGTCTTCTTCTCTTATAGGTTCTGTGTATCTGCGACCTTCATCTGGGTCAAGAGGTGAAATGACCCTAAGGCCATCACCTTCAAATGTCATTCTTCTCTTTTTCAGGTCAATAACAATCAAATTTTTGAAATCCCAATCAATACCCAACAACGCAGGGTAGGGAAAACTATCATCAACAATATCTATCACTTCGAAGTCTACAAATGTCCTCACTCCGTCGATGTCCACAGGCACATGCTCTAGTCTTCGAAAGGGGATCACCGCCTACTGGTTAGCCATCTTGAGCCTAATAGGAGAGTAAATCAATTTAGGTTTTCCCATCAATGCCCAAGTATTCTTCATCATAACATTTACTTCTAATCCCAGGTCGAGGACCACATAGTCCATTCGTAGTCTCCAATTTGATCACTAAGGTGTAGTTCCTTGCTTGTCCTCCTTTTTATAGATACTTGATTCACAACTCTAATCAGTAGAGGATATAATCTTCCAATTTCATACTGTGTTATCAGGTGTTGTATTTCCTACACAACTCTTTCATCTTTAATCAAATCAATACAAGTATACAAGAATTCCACAAGCTTTCTTACCTCTTTTCCTTGTCTAGGTGGGGAAGATTGATAAAATTATGGAGGCATTTCACATTCCCTTACTTCTAATTGTGCCCTAGATGAATAAGCATGTTTGCCTACAAATTCTCTTCTTGCTTCTTCAAAAGTCTTCTTTTCTTTTCTTGCATCAAACAATGGCGCCTTCTTTGAAGCTCTTCTGATCCCTGATCCATCTGTAGTATTTCCCGGAGTCACCCTATATTCTCCGGTGACAATGCCTCCTCTAGTAATAATAATGACTCTGGGTTCCTGGTCGCGAGGTTCAACTGTTATTTTCTGGATTTGTTGGTTTCCACCTTGTCTTTCCTGAACTTTAGCTAACAATGTTGGACCGTCTTCAATGATATGGTCAAATGAATTACAGTAGTTGCAAGTAGTACAAAGGTTCTGGAAATCCCTTTCCAAATGACCTGGCTAGGCACAGCTATAAAAAATAATCTGACCTCGACCTCGACCCATGCCTCCTCCTCATCCTCTTCCTCTGAAGCCACCACGAGGGGTGAAGCTTCCTCTTCCTAGGGAATTGAACTGCGCAACATTCCCTTCTAGCTGTAATTATCCTTGAATTCTATATGCATCCCTTGACCTTTCATGCATGAGTTCAAAAGCCCTACAGTTCCTCTCATCATGCCCCACATATTTATATAATGTATAATAAATATTGGTGGGTGTTTGGACATATTTCTTCATATAATAACATTCACCAGGGTGATGTCTAGTTCAACATACCTTGCACCATGGAAAAGTAGCCTGATTCAAAGGGTTAGGGGCCCCAAAGGCCAAGTATTCACTAAATAAAGGATATTTATCTTTGTCATGGCCCTCTCCTTTACATCTGATACACCAGATGTCTTCTCTTTTCTCTTTTCCTTTGTCTTTCTTCATGTCTTCAACCTATAAAGATAAACTAGTTAATTGATTCAAAATCTGACTCATACCTGGACTGGATTCTCCTTTAGGGACTTCTTCTAGTTTCATGGCTATATCTAATGCCTCAACCTGCAAAGTGACCTTATATTGCATTAGAGGAACTCTAATGTGTGGCAGGAGGGCAACGATGAACCATTCCTTATGTTGTTCGTCTAGAATCTGAAAACTTAAATGGCCTATCAAGGTCTTAAACCTCTGATAAAATTCCCAAACAGGTTCATTCACCTTCTCCTTGATTACCTTCAACTTTGTAATGCACTGCGAATCTGACTTAGGTTTCTTGAACTCCACACTCAATGCAGTCTTAATGTCATTCATCGCTTTAGGCTGCATAGATGCTGTAACAAACTTGATATACTAGGTCAGTGCACAGTCCCTCAAAGTAGTACTAAACTGATCTCTCTTAACAAATTCGTTAGTGACTTTCTTAATGTTCCATACAACTTCGCATAAGAACCAGTGCTGATCAGGATCCTCAAATCCATCTTCTCTGAAAATAGGTAGCCTCATTTCATCTGCCATTGATTTTCCTTGGTTCGACTGAGTAGGTACTAAACTGCTTGTGATGGTACTCTGAGTACTATGATTACTCTGGTTACTCTGGTTACTTGATGCTTATAAAACAATAGGAGGAGTAACAATACTTACTTTGACAGTAGGCGCAGTACCTGAAGTTCTTGGTTCTTCTTGGTGAGGTTCTTCCCTTGCGAAATCTAAATACTCTTCATCTGATAGCTCTTCTTCTTCTCCACTCTAGAATCCTTTGTCTTGTGCTAATGGCCCGTAACTCTGCTTAAATAGGTTCGCAAGAGGAATATTTCCGAATGATCTCCCACCACACATGTGTCCAACCTCTGTGTCACTGTCGCTGTCTGAATTCTTGAACATTAGCTTTAAGATCCAATTGATTACTGTATCTTCAATATATTCTTCTCATGTAATAGCATCTTAATCTTCAACTTCAAAAAGTGTAGAAACTTTCCTCTAGGTCCCTTGAAGAAATACCTCTCTGCTTGATTATATGATTCCACTATGTCAATGTCAAATACAGTAATGTACCCTCCAATAGTGTTATTAAACCAGAGATCTATTTCCCTTGATACAACGTTATCAAATTTCTTGACTTTCTTAATCAGTGCGGATGTCCAAACCACAAGTGGTCTAGATCTGATTTCAAACTAAGTGTTTGCTAGTCTGGCTAACCATTCGTACAACTCTTGATGAACTCCTGCAAAGAAAATATCGTGCACATTAGTAAAGATATACCTTCCCAACCAGTCTTATGTACTAATGCTAGGGTTATTGTTCTGAGCTATGGTGAAGTACCTTTCTTGTTCTTCTATCCAATTTTGAATCTCTATCTTCAATGGAAACCACCTTGACATTCCCTCAAGAAGATCCTGGTCCCGACAACGGAACCATTTGTTGGGACAGGGGAAGACCCATGGTTCAACTCTAACAACGCACCAACAAACCCTAACTATTGGCCCTTACGACAACACCTGCAAAGTAGGTGAAGTCTCACTTGAAGTAGCAATAGGGGGGTTTCAGGACACATATGTCTACAACCAGAAGAAATGCAAGAAGATTCCAAAACAACAATGTAAAATAACCTAGAGATTCTTAACAATATTATGCTTAATTTCACGAAGTAAGTTATATCTTATTATCTTAAACAGGAAAAATAACAGTACAATAACAGTATAAAAGATAGCAATTAACAAAGCGTCAACCACATAGAACAACAAGATTTTATGTGGTTCACTCTCTCCCTAGGGCTACATCCACAGAACTATGTTTATTGATAAAATAGATGAAAATATATAGTTCTATTTGTGCACTCAACTGCAGATCCTTCTATCTCTCCTCTTTATCACCTAACCCTACGCACCGAGCTGCAGAGTCAATCTTCGCACCCAACTGAATATCCAAAATACAAGAATGTCCTAAAAAATAACACTCTTACATCTCAACTCTAATCTCACACAAACTTTCTCAACTCTTCTAGAACTCTATTTATACATTCCATGACTCTTAGAAAACCCTAGAACGAAGCCCAGGTGCCAAAACCCTAGATCCACATTACCAAAACCCTAGGTCCTCATTTTAAGGATTTCGTCGACCTGTTCTTCCTTATTTTCCTCGAGGTGCTCCAAAACACCCATTATTGTCTTCTTCCACTTGCTGACTTGTCCACGATCTATCTTCTTTGCTACTTTTCCTTCCTTGATATTCTCTTAATGGCTTGCTTTCCTTTACTTTTTTCCTTCTTTTATGCTTCTTTAACCACTTCGTCCCTTCCTCAGTTTATGTGCCTTCCATGCACTTCATACTTTGTATTTTTTCTTCCTTAACCTTCGCTTTCTTTCTTAATACATGACCAAAGGCCAACAATTCCTTTTTCACTCAAAGATGTGGGTGAAAGGTGCTCCTCTACATTTCATTGTTGATAGTGGAAGCCAAAAAACCTCATCTCAGTAGAGGTCGTGAAGCAGTTGGAGTTTCTTACAACACCACATCTATAGTCATACAACATTAGGTGGCTCAACCAAGGACGATGTCTCTATGTCATCCAACATTCTCACCCGCCCTATGACATCAATCCATTGTTTGTGATGTTCTTTTAGTCCAACCATATATGTGTAAATGTCATGTTGTATATGAGTCTAGACCTTATAGTTTCATTGTTAATATGAGCAGATAATTGTACAAGATACCAAAGGTAGCTCCACCTACTGTAATTTATTTGGTCTCAACTAACCAGTGCAGGAAGGTCATCTCCTAGAATAGGAAATTTGTCCTCTTCATGATTCACTCTCAGAATGAACTAAAGGTTGTGGCCACATCCATGTCCTATTCATAGGGATCCTCTACGCAACATAAGTAAGTGGACAAGGTTTTGTAAGAATATCGGGACATATTCACCTCACCTACTTGGGTGCCTTTTCACTTTTAGGTCAAGCATTCAATTGAGATAACTATTGGAACTCCTTTTCCCAATGGTCCAGTGTATTAGTGCTCTCTCATGCAAAATGAGAAAATCAAGCGCTGGATCCAAGAGATTCTCCAAAAATGGCACATTCGACCAACCTCCTCTCCTTATGGAAACCTAATCATGCTCGTACAAAAGAAAAATATGACATAATGACTTTGTATTGATTATAGAGCTATGAACAAAATCACAGTAAGAAATCGATACCTAATTCCTTGGATTGATGAAATTCTCAACTAACTCAAGAGGGCCAATCATTTTAGTAATATTGATATGAAGTCCAAGTACCACTAGGTTCCCTTAGAACAAATTGATGTATGGAAGACCTCTTTCAAGTATATAGAAGGTATTTTTGAGTGGTTGATCATTCCCTTTGGCTTGACAAATTCCCTAGCCACCTTCATGAGGTTGATGGGTGACGTCTTGTGGACCTTCACCAATTCCTTTGTGGTTATATATCTAGATGACATCCTCATATGTAACAAGAGTTGGGAAAAACACTTGCAACACATTCAACAAGTCATCCACACTCCGTGACAACACGAGTTAAATGCTAACTTAGAGAAATGATCCTTTGACATGAACAAGGTCCAATACCTTAGATACATTGTAGATGAGTATGGTGTGCATGTTGATCTAGCCAAGATCCAAGTCATTCATGACTGGCCACCCCCAACAACACTCACTGATATTCATAGCTTCTTAGGCGTCTCCAACTTTTGTCGTAGATGGTTCTCCCATATTGCATGGGCTCTCAACCAAGTGACCAAGGGTGGTTGCAAAGCCAAATTTGTTTGGGGAAGATCACAACAAAAATATTTTGATGATCTGAAACATCGCTTATTATCATCCCTGATTCTCACCTTAGCCAATCTGAAACAACCATTTGATATTGATACTGATGCTTCTAATTATGTCGTTGGTGTCGTTCTCACTCAACATAGTCATCCAATAGCCTATCATAGTGAGACACTCTCAGATTTCATCTATAAGTACCCCACCTATGAAAAATAAATGTATTCCATTGTACAACCTACTTCCAATGGAAGCATTACATTCTATGGAAGGAGACAGTCATCCATACAGATCACAAGCCTCTGCAATTCATGCAGACACAAGGAAAATTGCATAATGACTACCATCAAAAGTGGTCCACATACTTGAAACAATTTCACCTCAACATTAAGTATAGGAAAGGGAGCACCAATCACATTGCTGACTTTCTCATTTGACCTCCAGTTGAAACACTAACCAAGAAGCTCGACTCTTGCAGGAATGAGACCTCAAGGTGGTCCCAACTCTATGACGAAGATCCCAACTTATCTATGACCTACCTGATGTTAGGAACAAGAATGAATGTTGTTGACTTCCATCTTCAGGATGGACTGATATGCCATCTAGATCATCTCTGCTTTCCTTCAAGCGAGTGTGCGAAGATTATTTGGGAAGCCCACTACAGTCGGGTGTTATAACAGTTTGGCATGGAGAAGACAATGAAAATACTACAAAATCATTTATATTGGTCAAATCTTCAATAGGATGTTAGTGAGTATATCAGATCTTGCATTGCTTATTCCATTATCAATTCAACCATTAAAAAACAAGGACTATACACCCCTTTTACTACTCTACAGGGGCCCTATGAATCCATTTTGATGGAATAATGTCATGTCTCCCATCCACCAAGCATGGCAATGAATTTCTATTTTTTTTGTTATTATATTCTCAAAGATCTCCATTAAGACCGACCACAAGAAGAGTATCATAGATGAGGCCACCTCCAAGCTCTTCTTTGAGCTTGTATGGCTACACTTCAAACTACCACATACCATCATATCATATTGGGATAATATATTCTTGAGCATAATTTGGTCGATCCTCTAGTCATTGTTGGACACCAAGCTCACCAAATCCACTTCCTTCCACCCTCATACTAATGGACACACATAGGTTGTCAATAGGATGATCGTGCATCTCTTGCACATGTACAACTCCAAGCATCCATGCACATGGGATGGGATCCTTCCTTATTTCCAACATATCCACAATAAATAACTACATAGCTCAACCAACCATAACCCTTTTCATTCAGGCTTGGGTTTTAAACCATTGGGCCCCATTGATGTAGCATTTCCCCTTGCATCCACATAGGAAAATATTACCATGCTCAATTTGAGGATGACAAGGCCACCAAATTCACTGAATTGATTCAATACATCTTCCAACAGGTCCATGATATTTTGTAGAAATCCAATACTAAGTACAAGCAATTCCATGATCAACATTAGGTTCCCCACAAGTTTTAGGTAGGAGAAAAGGTTTGGTTTCACTTGCAGAAATATTTCCTTATAGGACCCCACCGGAAGATGCAAACACTTTGCTATGGAGCTTACAAATCACCAAGGTTGTGGGAGAGAATGATTTTGAGTTAATTATCCCCCTCTTCCTTGGATTACACCTAGTATTCAATGTGAACCTCCTCCGATCATATTTTCCACCACTACTGGACACAATTGAGGTGGAAGAGAAACTGAAACCTATAGATCTCAACCATGACTGGATGGAATAGGAAACCATTGATTATATCATGGAAACATAATTTAACGATACCCACCAACAAAATATCCAAATCTATCGGGTTGTCAAAGCAAGGTAGCTACAGCACCAAGGCAAGTGGCTCACCAAGCATCAAGTTCAGTAAATTTTTCCCCATTTGATGGGGGAACTCAATGAAATGGAGACCATTATTTTCGAAGGGGGGAGGACTAATATAGGTGGACATTTGTGGTATCCCACCTATTCCACTAGCTCAACACACAGTTTCCATTTTGGCATTTTTTCTACAGTTTTTTGGGTCCCAAACTTCCGGGGCCATTTTGAGGCCCTAACCGACATTTGTTTTACGTGGAAGTACCCAATAGATTCTTGTTGGAATATATTGGGATTCTCAGAATGTGTACTCATTTTCTATACCTTTTAAACAAGGTATCAAGAACCTCACGCATAGATCGTATGTAAATGTTATGCCCTAGGGAAGTCGACGTATCAACTACCCCCAACAGGGCCCACAAACCTTTTGGCGTTTCATCTTCTGTGGTTAGAGTTTTTCTCATTTATGATTTATGTTAAAAATGAATTGGGAGACTCATTGTAACCATCTTGTGGAAAATGCATGTATCTATCACATCTCTTCTCAAAGATAAGCTACCACCATTCTAGCGAGTTGATTTCACTGTGTATTTTATTTTACAGTTTCTAAATATTTCAGTCTTTAATATAAATTTATTATTATTGTATCTCTATGTTTCTGTCTTATTTCTTTGTTGATTTCCTTCCCTCATAAATATGGATCACTCAACCTTGAGAAAGGATTTGAAAAAATCCTTGTATCAACACATCCTCCCTTCCTCAACAAATTCCTAAGAATTCTTAACACTTACAGTGCCAACATGACGAGGACTTGGAGAAACTCGCTAAAGTAAATGCACAAATTCTTACCTCTCTTATAATCATTTCTCCTCCTCCAAGTCGTAAATGTTGGTGCAACAAAAAGAATGCAAGAAAAATTCTAAGGACCTAAGAAAATAAGAAAACTTGCAAGAAGAAAAATCTGAAATTTTCAAAAAAAAATTCAAGAAACTTACAACTAAAAAAAACATAAAAAATCTGACTTCCAAAACCAATTCCTTGACATGTCCCCAACAATGGTGCCAAAATGTCACTTGTTTTAGTCGTAGTTTAGTTAACTAAATTCGGAAGCATTTTCTATCCATCTAGGGTAAGTAAACTTATGAGGCGTTGACACTATGGATGTAGAACTAGCTTGGTAGTCACTTAAGATTCGTGTGAAAAAGAATATCTATTGAAAAATTAAAAAAAGAAGGTCCAGAATATGAATTAGGGACTGAGAGTCATTCTTGTGAAGAAAGGGACTTATTTAACCTTCAATTGGTTGAACCTCCAGTTCAGATGCAAACACTAGGTGGAGATATGTACTCATACTCCATTACAATGAAATAGTGTAAAATTGAGTGAGTCAACCTAAGTTAGGAGTCATTGTCTGATTCTAAACTTAATGAAAAGTACATGAAAGAAATGTTTTTCAAGGAATGATAAATTAACCTATCACACTTCTCAAATTAAATTTACTCACTAATATAATTACTGTTCAAACATACACTGACATTGAGAGGAGGGGGTGAATCAGTGTCTGGAAATTTCTACTTCTTTTCACACTTTCATAAATTAACTGAATTATTCATAAACATGTATAACACAAACTGTATGAAGTAGATAAAATATCTTTATTTTATTTATTTAACTTGTATGAATACAAATAAAATCAATCCTTTAATATCTTCAACTTCAACTGAATATGAGACATCCAACTCTTTGATACAAGACCCAACTTGTAGTTCTCAGATCCAACTAAGAAATGAGGAATCCAACCCTCATAACAAGACCCAACTTGTTGATCTTAGATCGAACTGAGATGTGAGGAGTCAAACCCTCATAAGAAGACTCATCTTGTAAACAAGCACCAAACTGATAGAATGAACTTTCATTCAATCCATATTATATATATGTGTGTGTGTGTGTGTGTGGGTGTGGGTGTGTGGGTGTGTGTTATGAGGAAAATCTCTCTATGGCTAGGGTTAACCACAACAGATGGAAACGACTGCAAAAATAAACTCTATTCTCAAGTATGCTATGTAAACAAATATTCTAGAAAGACAAGATAACAGGCTTATCTCGTCTAGACGTTCGATGAAGTCCATCGTTGATCACTTGACCCAAAGAAATATACCTGAAACTAGTCCTCAACAACCAAGAAAAGCAAGCATATGGTGATGATAAATGATTTTAGCACATTCAATAGCACAATCCATTAATAAACATGACAAATACGCCCATGGAATAATAATTCAAATATTTGCAAGATATCAATTGGACGAGAAAAGAGTATTTCTATTAATATATGGTCAACTAAAGTGAAAATTCTACAGTCTTCCATGTCGGCACGGTTCAAAACCGAGAAACTAAGTTCCTTCTAGCTGGGCCTCCACCACTTCAATCCTCCACCAAAGGCAAGCTCATAGAAGAGAGACAATGAAGTTCTCAATCAAATAAGGGAAGAGCTTGGGGGATTAACACTTTCTTTAGACTTAAAGGACAAAGGGATGTAGACTCAATATGAAGTAAATAATTTCTCCAGAGTAACTTTTCTCTCAAAGTTGAATTCTTTCTCTTCCTTTCCATATCTTGGAATTGACCCATTTATATCCTTCAAATGGAACTGAAGGGCCGAGTCAAAATGTTTCCAGTATATGGAAGGCCAAGGATCATAGATCTCCTGTCATGACATGGAAACCCAACATTAGTTTTCATTTTTGGGCACACATCCCAATGTACGTGGGCTATAGTGGAGCAGCCTGCATATACGCATGTTGTATAGTAGGCAAGGTGCATACATGTGGAAAAATATGTATTTTTATATCTAGGATTTACAAACAAGGATGATAAGTCTGCATAGGGAAATGGAAAAAGGCCTTCTGTGCAAGATTGCATAATGTGAGGCAAATATTTCTATAACATATGCCCCCTAATGTGTGAGGTCAGAGGAGTATCTGCGATGGCAAAAATAAATTATAAGAAAACCAGAAGTGGAGTGATGGGGGAACCAACTATAAGAATAAGGCCCAGTAGAATCGATCTCAAAAATAATCTGAAGATATCTGTATACAATGGAGTACAATCCGATCTCCCATGATCACTAAAGTCATATAGGTACTGGTCCAATGAAAAGGAAGCAACAAATCAGGAAAGCTATGGCCACATGCTAATGTCTTAAAGTCTTCTACACAATTCACCAAGGGTGCAAGTCTACATCATGTGAATAAAGGAGTTGAGTTTGAACAAAATGAGACATTGTTTGATTACCGGTCATTAAGGTATATCATTAACAAACGTGAGACAACCTACCGATAATGAAAGTATCTATCAAGGCACCGAGTACATTCTTACAAGTGTGAATAAAGGAGTCAGTGTCGAACATATGAAGAATCCATCGATCAGGAGACATTGATGTATTCCTAACTGTTGATGGCGAGAGGACCTGCAACTAATGATTGCAAACCTCAAAGTACTCATAAGACTCTAGGTCCCGTTTCCGGAATAGATGAGTTGAAGTCGATGGAAGGAGACCCACTGAAAGGAGAGCATTAAGGAATCTCTCATCATTTGGCACGAGGTACAAAGTAGGAGATTCATGATTTGGAGGAAATCAAATGAAGAACATGTTCACGAACCAATGACCCTGTGTTTCTTCCGCGAGTGCCAAGTGCAAGGGGTACACTAAAAATACCCTATGAATAACAACCAATGAGGAAAACTATTGACAAAGGCAAGGAAACTGCCAATAAGGATAATGGAATCCAAGACACTGCACAAATACCTATGTGTGAATAGATGTCTTTCCGTTGAACACAAGGGAAACCACCCAATCAATGACCAATAATGAAATGTTGATTGTTGGGTTCAAGGTTACCTACCAATGATTAAAGGAGGACCAGGGTGCATGATAGGACTACAATATAATGTGACTCTGAGACAAACTGAGGGTATGGTTGACATGAAAAGTCAAGAATTTTGATAAGTGGACGACACAAGTTGATAGACTTCCTTTGAATGAGAGAAAGAGACATATGGAAGACTCCGACAAGATAAACTCAATGATGAAACCATGATATGCAGGAGGCATCAATGAAATTCTTTATAGGGACTGGAAGAGTAACCAGTCAGTAGAGAAGACTCTGTAACAATATCAACTTCCTAAGGTCATGCTAATACCAAAATTATGATGATAAATGGACTCAATAACTTTGTTCTCTATTCAAAGGTGACATGATTGCTGCCAATATAAGATAATACTCCCTTCCTACCCGTTTTTTTTTTTTTTNTTCATAAACAAATGTACGCTATGATACAAAGGAGGAAACAAGTGTCACAAGTAAGAAAAACTAGTTCCAGCAGTGGAACATACCTATGCTCAATGCAAGGATATGCATGCAGGAGATGAACACTTGGGGGAATGTTCCCTCCTAGGTATAGGGTGTCAAATTACGAAGGATATAAACAAGGCTCTGCTTGGTTGAGGATGCAAAAACTGCTGAGGCAAATGGTTTATAACATAAAGAGAGAACTGGCTATGGGCTCAATACTGCAAGTAGGGGAATGAGATGAAATCACAACTTAACGCCAACAAATGCCCTTTTTTATGACATTTAGTCTAATTGGTGTGAAAAAGGGATAAACTTATGCCAAATATATGTCCTTTCAAATCCAATTTACAAGTGTGAAAGAGACATGTTCACTTGACAATCTTTTCACTTTTTGAAAATGAGTCAGAAAAGAGCTTATCTAAGACTCACGACCTTTCAATTACAACTTAATGAGTGTGAAAGGGACAAATCACTCGACAATATTTTCTCTTTTTAGATGAGTCAGAAATGAGCTTAACTCGGACTCGCTAAGAGGTTTCTAGGTGGCATGTCATGGGGGAGGCCAAGGCTCCCATGCTAGACTTCTGTGGAATGTCAGTATCTTACGAATAGCTGACATAAGCTTGGGAAAACCCAAATCTCTCCAATTCGAGGAGGAAAGAGTTCTAGCAGAGGTTATCATCTCCATGATATAACAAATGATGTCTCTTATAGGAAAAGACATAGGCGGGGGCATTGGATACCGCATAAGGCCATCCCAATCGAAGGGAATCTCCTCAAGACTTGGAGGGAGAGTACTCGGGGAGAGAAAAACTCTCTCGTGTTCATAAGGAGCGTTATCAGGGATGTTGAAGACATGGTTGAAGGATTCATCACCCTCCACAAGCAGAGTAGGATTGACCAGAGACTACACTGATACAACCACTTCTTCAATTCTAGGTTGAAGAGGATGCACGATAATAGGGATAGGGGACACATCACCCTCGACAATGGGGGTGTGGTCAGGAGAAGATTTCAGTGGCATTACTCATGTCAATCAAAGGAGAAACATGGTGTGGGGAAATCATAGACGCCTAAGAATCTGAAGTTCCCTTAGGTGATCCCCACACTTCTAGTATCCAAGAAGTAGCTGGACACAAACGAGTAAGGTGATCTCCTTCGCAAGTCTTGTAAAGGAATTTAGGCTTACGTTTGAGACATCTAGGCTTCTTGATGCCCCTAGCATCATTCCCAACAGCTGGTGACATGTTCTCAACATGACAGGCATAGGTGAGAGAGTCATATCCTACATGATGTATAGAGGTTGGAGATGTGGCATTGATAGGACTCATGGAGACTAGAGTGATGCCCCCAACATGACTAGCAACGGCTGGGTGCAGGTCGTCAACATGACTTGAAGAGGTTATTGACCCATTTCCAACATGACTGTCAGAGGTTGGTGATGGAGCTCCAATATGACTGGCAGTGATTGGACTAGCGGTGAGATATGGCATTTGATACCAAGGTCCAGGGAAAGATTGGCTTTGAAACATTGCAGGCTGGGAAGGGTCCTGATTTACCCCCTGTCCCTGCTCGGAAAGGTAGTATCCTCCGCCTAACTGATCCAAAGAGGTGTGTATGGGCATCATCACTGAATTTTGCGAAGAGACGGGAGTATGATAAGGACTATTCAAGTGAGGATATACGTTGCCCCCTTGTGAAGGGGTTCTGTGAAGAGGGTAGCTCGAACTGTAAAATTGATGCTCCCTGTATGAAAGACTCAGGGATATATGTGGAACATCCATGGGAAAAATGTTCAAAGGGGCAGGCATGGCGGACAAAGGATACACGGATGGGTTGTAACAAGTAGAATAAGCACCCATTTGAGTACTGGCTCCTAAAATAGCATATCTAGGACTGGATCTGTAAGAGGGGAGGTTCCAACCTCCCACATTGAGAGTTGGTTGAGGGACATGATTCATATGAAACGAAGACGTAGGCATCGGGGCCATGGTGCTTCAATATCCAATGCTAGGATTCATATAAATGGACCAGGGAGAGGATTGAAAGGGTGAAGGCATATCAATAGGAAAATGAACAAAGACCCAAGGCGCGAACTGAGAATCATAGTTCTGCATACCATTATGAAAAGCAGACAAATTTTCCCCCATGAAATGAGTGAACATCACGCAGGGGGGTAGAAATAAATGAGGGAGCCAAAGGGACTCCACTATCCATGATAATGAAAACTCAGTAAAAAATCCTAAGGTTGACCAGTAATCGAAGAGAAAACCAAAAAATAAAATGACCAATATGCACACAAACAAGGTAAAGTGGCTAAAAGTGGCCTCCCTCCCTAAAGAAGGTATGTCTCACCCAAAATGGGCTTGAAAATCCCTGCTAAATATCAGAGGCAACATAATCAGTTATAAGGGCCCTCATGGGCTTAACAACCAGTCGGTCAGATCCCCTCGGAGAGGTAATCCTCCATAAAGTCTGTGTGTCATCCGACCTTTATTTGACACTGGGTACCTGCAGAATAACCCCTGCAAGTAATCTATGTGGCACCTAAGTCAAGAAACTAAGCAACCAATGTATAACCAATGCACAGGCGAGCAGTCGTAAGTCAGGTCCACCATATAGGTAGGGTAGAAAATCCTGAAACCTTGAAAGCACTGCCTCTCACGGAGGTAAAGGCGCTAGCAAGATCCCCAGATACGAATAGATCCCCAGAAATATCTCTGACGCTAAGAAGGTATCGGGGGGATATCCCTTCAACCAACCTTGCGCGACCTCATGATTAACTCTGGTGTGAGCGAGGCCTCCTGATATTATGAATTATACAATGGATTTCTCCACTCCCTTTGTCAGACACATACGTTGATTTAATTTCCTTGGAGAAGTTTACTCACAAAAATCCTATTCCAAGGCACTAAATCCTAAGCTAGTTTATGAACATTAGAAAACAAAATCGTGACTAATCAATTTTAAATTATAGAGTTAATTTTAGTGGCCGTGATTACTCAAAAATGTATGGTAGTGAAACTTATGATGTTATGACTCAACAAGAAAAGTAAATATGAATATAATGCAAAGTCCTAACTTCAATTTTCAATGAATGATATGCTTCTAAAAACACATGCAATTTTCAATTTCAACTTTGCAATTTTGAAGTAAAAATGCAATCTTTCTTTACATGCACTAAGCTAATGACAAAGACTCAAAAGATCAAAAAATTCCAAGCAATGCAAAATGCCTAATATTTTTGTATTTTCAATATAAGAAAAATTAAAATGCATGGACTGAACAACAACTTGATATATAAAATTCTACTGTGTATAGAAATAGATAACTCAAGTAGGATACCAAGTAGCAAGACACCCAACCCAATGTACAAGGACAATCAAAATGAGAAGGTGATGAGAAAGACTTTGCCCAAAAATTCAACCCTAGATAGGTTTCCTGTCATCCCACTAACACTTAACAATCACTACAGAGACCCAAGAAGACTCAACAAACATCAAATCCCACCCAAGAACCACCAAACCCAACAAAAAATCAAAGAAGGATGATGTACGAGACTATTCAAGGAAACAAAGCATATGTACACAACTTGCAGAGGGATATCCCGCGTATATACGCGATTGTCAAGCCAAAAACCATGTATATGTTTCAAAAACTAAGCCAGGAAAGGGAGAAGGCTGAAAAAATCAGACCCAGAGTGAACAGAGGCTGTCAAGCAATGAGACGACAAGAATCACAATAGGAATGAGAGAAATCTAAGGATAAAAGTACTCCAAACCCTAAGAAAGAAGATTCAATCCTTACTATGGTCGCCAATTTTGTTACGAGGAAAATCTCATTATGGCTAAGGTAAACCAGAACAGATGGAAATGACTGTAGAAATCAACTCTATTCTCAAGTATGCTATGAAAACAAATATGCTAGCAAGACAAGATAAAAGGCCTACCTCGTACAAACGTTCAATGAAGTCCACTATTGAGCACTTGACCCAAAGAAATATACCTGCAACTAGTCCTCAACAACCAAGCAAAGAAAGCATATGGTGATGATAAATGATGTTAGCACATTCAATAGCATAATCCATTAATAAACATGACAAATGTGCCCATGGAATAATAATTCAAATATTTGCAAGATATCAATTGGACAGGAAAATAATATTTCTATTAATATATGATCAACAAAAGTGAAAATGTTATAGACTTTCATGTCGACACAGTTCAGAACTGAGAAACTAAGTTCCTTCCAGCTGGGCCTCCACCACTTCAATCCTCCACCAAAGGCAAGCTCCTAGAAGAGAGACAATGAAGTTCTCAATCAAATAAGGGAAGAGATTGGGGGTTGAACACTGTGTTCAGACTTAAAGGACAAAGGGATGCAGACTCAATATGAAGTAAATAATTTCTCCATAGTAACTTTGCTCTCAAAGTTGAATTCTTTCTCTTCCTTTCCATAGCTTGGAATTGGCCCATTTATAGCCTTCGAATGGAACTGAAGGGATGAGTCAGAACGTTTCCAGTATATGGAAGGCCAAGGATCATATATCTCTTGTTGTGACATGGAAACCTGACATTAATTTTCATTTTTGGGCACAAATCCTGATGTATGCGGGTTGTAGTGGAGCAGCCTGCGTATACGCATGTTGTATAGTAGGAAATGTGCATACATGTGGAAAAATATGTATTTTTAGCTCTGGGATTTACAAACAGGGATGATAAGTCTGCATAAGGAAATGGAAAAAGGCCTTTTGTGCAAGATTTCATAGAGTGAGGCAAATCTTGCTATAACAATATATATATCCACCAAGACACTCTTAGATTCACCACCACTTCTGGTTTATATAGTATTTCAATAGGTACAGGATTGAACGATTGTGTCTTTTTGACATGAACCATTGCACCTCTTCATTTAATTTTAACATAAATAATATTTTCCTTTTATTCTAAATTTAATTAGAAAGATAATATTGATTCAAATTTTGTCCTCATGAGTTGATCACAAATATGGATCTACTCATTATATCATTCCCATGCTTGTGTTGTGTCCCCATTTCGCCAACAGATAATATATGAGATTTTACCATCCCTTTGCATTGTTATGGTGTTAATCTCTGTCAAATTACTCTACACGACTTCAAATGTTTACAAAAATGAATTTTGTATGAGGTGATTCCTTCAACCCATTGTTCAAATGACCATGGTCTCAAAACCACGGTCTTATCCATTTATCAATGTTCCTAATGCTTCTTCTTTCATCCTGATTCCTATATCATGAGACCAAAACCCATGACCAAATGCAAGTCCTAACAGGTGCTAATCCAATGATTTCAACAATATCCTCAAGAATAAAACAAATCGATGATCAATACTTAATCTATGGTTGAGTGGAAGTTTTTCATTCATTGCGGGACTTCAGTGATTCGTGACTTTGGAATTTGTAGTATTCCAATTTTCCCAAAGAAAATTCCATCAGAGTGTGTATCGACACTTATCTTCTTAATAACCCTCACATGTCTAGGAGATATGACCATAGGCTTAGGTGAAAGGTATCTCCCACTTTCTGGGTATTTGACCATTCGTGACTCCAGGACTCCTGGTGTAACACACCCGACCCCTCAGTACCATTTCTAGGGGTGGGGCATCAAAATTTTTCTTTCCTTAAGCATATTGATTCCTCTTTTTGAGGTCTTCCTTATCTTCTACTCAACTGTAGTTTTCTAATGACTGCTACCAAGATCAAATCCGAGCTCTAGATTGCAAGTTAAGACCACCCGCGACTCTTTGGGAACTATTAGTCAAGGTTCACATGGCACCCACGTGGGTCCATCTCATTCATACCATCCCCAAGTTCTAAAGTCCTGGATATTCCTCAGCGTTCCTACATCCATGGTGGAAGTCTATCCACCATCCAATCCAACAGTGGGTCTAGATCCTCATTTAACACATAAGCCAAAGGGGGAATTCAATGTTCGATGATTTGACACTAAACACCCCTTTTCCTTTCTGCATGCATGTCCTTCAAATTTACAAATTCCCATACTCTCGAAGGAGCTCAAATTCTCTCCATGTGGCTCTGACCTTTGATCCATTTGACTTATCTATGACACTACACCCCAAATCTCTATAGTCCCGAAGTCCCGGACTCTCGGAGTGTCTACCCTTACATGTGGTGGTGCATTAAATGTAGAGGCAAGGACAAGTGGGTCCCAAGTATTCCACCTACCATTAGGCCAAACGAATATGTTCCAAGGGGGTGTCATGTGGCAAGGAAGACATGACACGTGGCCCCATCAGTGGTTGACACGTGTCATGTTCTAATGAGCACATAGGGTATGTGAAACGTGTGAATCAAGGTGACATGTGGCACATCAATCATGGGTCCATGCCACCCTAGGTGATGTTAGTGTGCCACGTCACTATGGGTTGATAGCCTTCCAACTCCCTTAGATCTCACATTCAATATGTGTCCATATAGACCCATTGATCTACGGCCTCAGTGACTTTGTAACTTCGATGTTCAGGGAATCCGCTGTGTGAATTCCTCCTTTCTCCCAGATTGGTCAGCGCTGAGATGACCATGATCTAGATCTAACGGTCGGGAATGGCCCAGCAAATTCCTCATATCTATCACTCAAATTACTTCGTGAGTTCGACGTTCAGAGGTTTCCACTCGCTTAACACCCCTTTTTCTCTCGGAGTGGTCAATGCTGGACTGATCACAACGTGGATCCAATGACCAAGAAGGATCCTGAATCATCCCTAGATCTACATTTTGTTTTAATTCATATCTCTGAATTTCAAGGGTTTTGGCATTATGACGGTTATGTTCCCCCAAAGTAGGACTTTGCCGAAGTGTTTTACGTGAGCCCCTCTACTAGTATATTGGACGATTAAGAGGGGGTCCTCAATGAACTCCTCATATCCACGTTTCACATCAATTTGTAGCTTCGACGTTCGGGGAATTTGGAGCTATAACACCTTTTTTCTCCTGAAGTAGTCAATGTCAGACTTACCTCAGTGTAGATCCAATGACTAGGGGGATTCCTGAATACCCTTGGGTCTTTGGCTTGCGTTACTTTTTGCTCAGTAGATGAGTCAATGTTTAATGGTGGCATAGGTCCATATGTCACAGTTAGGTTCACTTCCACATGTCGGTCAACCTCATGGGTAACTGTAGAAACAGGTTGCCTTTGGTCGGTTTGAAAGTGGTAAGACCATGACACCCCGGAGCTCTGAACTCCCAGAGTTCTGAACTCCTAGAGTTCTGAACTAGAAAGATTATCTCTTTTCAAGCCTAGCATAGGGTTCCTAGACCTTGGTTATATGGAATCTCAAATAATTCTCGTGGGATACACACTTAGATCTTAGACATGAATTGGTTAAGGCCATGGACATGAGCCCTCGGTTACACGGGTGAAGTGTCTGAAGGAGGCACCCTCCTTCTACGGAGTTTGAACTTAGTATTCCCGTGAAGGTGAATTCGAGAGGTCAACAGGACTTAAGTGTTCTAGTTAACCCTACCTCAACTTTCTTGCAGTATCACGTCCCATACTCTCTAGCTGTTAAACTGAGGCAAAAAAAAGACCATTCAAAAGCATGGCTTCATAGGAAAACAATAATTATTTCTACCTTAATCATTCAATCCAAAATTTAGTCATACACATGTATACTCAATCATCATTTCCATTCCAATGCAAAGAGTATGAAAACACTTTTCAGAAACCAGAAATCGTGAAGCCACTGCTGAAAGGGGTGCATGTTTCCACCCAACCATAGGCACAACCACTCATGAGTGGATTTACCACTGGCCACCCACTAGCTAGACCATGATGCTCTGAGAGAGGATCTTTCTTATTTCTCCATGATAGTCATGGACGGAGGTTACTCTCCTCCTCCGAAAAGAACTTAGCAAAAAGGTTTTCCTTGTACCAAGAAAGGGGGTCTACAACGAGTACTTCGATAGTCACTCGTCAGCCCTATTTATCATCTTGCACTGAAAGCATTGCTAGTAGCTTCTTGCACCCATAACAAGCTTGTTTCTTAGTTCTCCCTCTGAACCAAAGAGCTACAAGTGCTCTTTTCTCTTTTGGAGATGGGTCTCTCCACTCTGCTTCCTCGCAGATTTGTGTCTGCCCACGAAATTACTTCCTTTCTTTCCTTCCTCAAAATGATTGCGTGGGTTTGAATCCCCAACTCGTGGTCAGGTCTGGAAGCCTTGCAGATGGGTACTTTTCTCCATCTTCTCATTAAATATTGAGGAGGGAGTGTAAGTTTTAAACCTGTGATGTAAAGTAATGCATATATATTCTTAAGCAATACATAAATTAATCAATGGCTCATACACAGAATACACAGAGATCTTTACCGGAAACCCTCAACCGGGAAAACCTTTCTTTTTCAT
>JZKD02S0679921.1:186929-197396 GCA_000966675.3 Picea glauca | reverse complement strand
TTTACTCTGTAGTTATTGGATAATAATGCTTCATTGATATAGCACTTGGATTATATGGTTAAAAGGGATTAAATTTCTCTATTACTGATTTACCCCCCCTCTCAGTAATCCAACAGGAATTATCGGCGAAATCTTATCTGTGGCTAGAACATAGTTATAAACCATGTAAGAGATCAGATGTATTTATAAACCACGACCAACAAAATGAAAAAATTGAACACATACGTCTGCAACTTGTTTAACTTGGTTTTGATAATATAAGGATCAACACGGTCTCAAGACGCTTGATTTGCTTCTTCGGATTCTCTGGAATTCAAACTTGTGTGTAGAATGAATTTGTTCAAAACCATTCTAGAAATTTAAACAGGGCTGAACTTCCATTGTCACCTCATCCATTCAATTCAGGTTATGAGTGTAATTTCATCAAATCTTCCGCCATATCTTCAAAGATGTTTAAAATTAAATTGGATCATGGGTTGACGACGTGAGCATGGGTGGTATAGTGGCCTATCATATATTTCAAATTGTTGTTGTTCAATCGATGCACGAGGTAACAACAAATGCGAGATCAAGCATTAACTGGTCTATTAAATGTCCAAATCCGATCGTATCCTATGCTTCAAACATCCCATCGTTTCGCTAGTCTAGTTGGTGAGTCGGGGGTTGGGATTTTGCTTCGAGAACTTTTCGTTGATAACTTCTTGCAAAATCTCCGACATCGATCAATATTTCCATACAGAGATGATGTGGCGAGTCTGAACTAGAGGTGTGAATAGGATACATGAAACCTTAATATGACTCGAGATGAAACCAGGTCGTACGACACCATTACGTGATAAAGACACGTGGAACTCGAGACCAACATCTTGATTTATTCGTGTTAATCAGAATCAAGACTTTCTTTAAGATATATGTTCTAAGACCTGATCCTATATTGTCGACACCAAAAAGTATCAAGAATTGATGATCGACAATAAACCTACTCAAGTTCTCCCTGATCGACTGTCACGAAAAAGTCCCGGTGCCAAAAGTGTATCGGGGATCAGTGATAAATGATATGCTTGTCATAGACAAAAAATTGTATTAACCTTTCTATATTTCCTCGACCTCAATAAAGAGGATCAATCGTTGGCTATTGGTGATTTATTTATGGCTTTTGTCAATGCTGATCCTTCCCTTATTTTGACGATACTGAAGGGGATCGAGTATCTCCTGGGTTTTCATAGTGAATAACTTATGCAAAACAACTCTTCCTTCTGCTGATGTCAATGGGGTGTTGACAGTTGGCGATTAGTGAAACTTTGTGGCCACTTTACCTTCTTTCATTTTTGTCAGTGCCGAACACAAGTGTATTAGTCGCGATGTTAATTTCTGATTCTTAATTGGAATTTCAAGTTCTTTTAGACACAATGTTTCTTTTAACAAGTTCAAGCACATCTGATTTGATCAATAAGAGTCATGAAAATGAAACAAAATAAAACACCCCCCAAAGTGAAATCGATTTAGACAGTAAAAGAAAACAAGTGGTACCCAAAAAGTTTTAAAATTACATAAGGCTTTTAGGTTGTGTTGAGCACTCAACAAATGGAGATTTACTGGGCAAAAGAAGAATCTTTGTTCCTTCCCCGACTTAGCTAATGCAGAAGCTGGTTAAGAACTTAACTGGTTTTGTTTTTATCAGAGTCTGTTCTATCCTTGTGTTTGAAATTCCCCCAGTTCGTGAATCTGGGCCTTCCTGTGTGGTTTCAACCTTTATTCCGCCTTCATTCCTTTTAACCATGACCCATGCTTGCTTTTGAAAAGATTCGAGTAAATCATTCACTGGCACCAATCCCTTTAGTTATCATCATTCACTTGCTGCGATGTCGCTCCACTGCCAATGAGCGTCCATATCCTCGACGAAGTCACCCTGATGTCACAGACCTTGCTCCACTACCAGTGAGTGTCCATAGACACAATGGAGTCGCCCCGATGTCATAGACCTTTCTCCGCTACCAGCGAGCATCCATAGCCCCGACGGAGTTATCTGCATACCCTCTCCTACCTCATGCTTGTTTTATATAATTTATTTAATTTTGGTAGAGATGCCCTGAGCGAGTGGGAGAGGAGGACATCTGTTATCTGGAAGATGAGATGGTTAAAGTGATTTTTTTTTAAGCTCTGTCTTGAGGTACATGTGGTCCTTTCTATCTCACCATCTTTCCCTTTAGTTTTTACCAAACCACCAAGCAGACACTTCATCACTTGCCAAAGTTGTTTATCTGCAAAGGTTAGATACAAAACTCTTTTAAGAAAACCATAGTTTTCCCAACGTTTCTTGTGTTACATGTAAGCATGAGTAAGGAACATAGTTTGATACACTACATGAATTAAGGTCAACCAATGCCTTGTGGACCACAACTTTAAAGCGCAAAAATACCACACAAAAGAAAACATAAATAAAGGACTCCGTAATTAGCACACACATTTTTTTTTTAAAGAAATATTGTTTTAGGGCTTGTCCATTCACTGGGAGGGTGTTGAATCCCCCCCTCAGATTTTGCAACCGATATGTGCCTACCCCAAGTTTCTCGGCTACCTAGAAAGGTCCGAGCCATAGATTCTAAAACTTTGAATGTTTTCCCTTTGGTTCATTTGATCTATCCCATTTTAGGACTAAGTCTCCTACTTCAAAATTCTTCTCTCTGGCCTTATGCTTGTCAAACCACCTTTTAACTATCTACTGATGAGTGATGAAATTTGGTTTTTCTTTATCCCTTTCTTCTTCCAACATGAGGCGGTATCAATTCTCCATTGAATAAACGATTGTAACATACCCAAACACCCACAGGCTGGGGTACGCCACCTTCAATCCCCCTCTCTGGGACTTCTTTCTCTTACTGATACCCTTTTTAAATTAATAACGATGCATAAAAGAAAATAATTTAACGACATGCACAACAATAACCAGAAATCATGCATATTCTAAAGATTCAATTAAACAATAATTAAATACACAATGGAAATACATTCATATACAGGTAAATAATACCATAACAAAGAGCACTTATCTTTATAAAAGATGACACCAATTGGCTGGAGACCAAGGATGTTCCACCTAACCGTAGACACTACTATTCCAAATCTCAACAACAGTGTCACCCCCGAGCCAGGGCTATGAATCCACAAGGATAGTTCCAGAGTGTTACTTGGCTTCCAAAACTAGTCAACACTCAAGCTCTCACAGGATTTCCTAGCACTCACAACAATCCAAGTACCCATATCTCTTCTACCCAGCTTGCACCACCCGAGAAAATATACCTCCACCCTTCTCTGCCATGCAGTCCCTCAGGAAGTCCTTCTCCTTATTTTGGTCTCTAGCACAACTGGTCGAGAATCTCGATGCTGGAAATATCAGAACTCACAGCTGTGAAAAACGCTAGACATAGGCCAATGCATCTCAGACATGCAGGCCTCAAGTCATGGCTGGATCACACCAACGACCACTACAGCCAACAATACCATGGCTAATATTTGGCAGTTAGGTTCCCTTTCCCAAATCAATACGCGGGTGAGGATGGAACACTGAGTGATAGGTAAGGATGGAATGAATGAACGAGTGAGTAAGTGAATGAAGGAGTGAACGAGAAAAATGAGCAACAAGATATCAGCTGGACCCCTCATCAAACTAGAGGCGGGTTTAAGTAATTCGTGGGGAATCAAGAACCTCCTGACCTTCCCCAAAAAGCCCATGTGATTGATCCACCCCCTTAGACCAAAGTGTAATTAAATTAGGAAATAAACATTTATCCCTTCAAGCCCCCTCTCTTGTGGAATCATAGTCCCCTTTAACTCTAGTCCTTGTCCGTCTAGTAGCCAACGATGTATGTATTATTAATAATGATCAAAACATTACATTTCTTGGGCACACTGGCCTTTTAATAATTGTTTGGGCACTTTGGCCTCTCAACAATGTAACAATACATTATTTAAAATGGGGGTTCAAAACCCAATGTGTTACATCCCCTCCCCCTTATTTTGGCACTATCCTCAGTGCATATACAAAATAGAGGTCAAATCTCAAAATTTATTCAAAAAGTTGTGGGTACTCTGCTTGCATGGCATCTTCATGCTCCCTGGTAGCATCTTTAGGACCATAGCGTGTCCACTAAACTTTTACCAGCTCTATAACTCGATTCTGGAACATTTTGACCTTTCTGTCCAATACCCGTACTAGCTGAACCTAAAAGTCTCCCTCTGTCTCTACATGAATCAGATGTCAATCAATAACATGGCTAGGATCATGTGCATATTTATTTAGTAAAGAGACATGAAATACATTATGCACATTCATGGAAGCAGGCAATGCAAGCATGTATGCAACTGACCCTATTCTATCCAATATTTCTAATGGACTGCAAAATACGGCTACCAGTTTTGTACAACTACCCAATTTCAAAGAACTTTTCTTGGGCTTCACTTTCAGAAGAACATGCTCCCCTACTTTTAATTCTCTAGCTGTCCTGTTCTTGTCTGCATAAAATTTCTTTCTATCCTGATCTGTCATTAAATTCTACTTGATCTTAACCATCCAGTCTTCCATATCCTTGAGCAAGTCTGGCCCAAGTACCACTCTGTCTGCTGGGTTGTCCCAACTCATTGGAGTATTTCATTTCCTACTGTACATGGATTCAAATGGGCTCATTTTCAACGAAGCTTGATACCCATTATTATATGCAAAATCAACCAAGTGCAAGTAATATTCCCACTTAGATGGCTTAGCCATCACATACATTCTTAGCATGCCTTCAATTATTCAGTTGACCCTCTCTATTTTCCCATCTGATTGGGGATGGTATGTTGTGCTAAAGTTTATATTTGTACCAAATCCTTTAAACAATACCCTCCAAAAATGGGAGGTAAACTTTATATTTCTGTCCGAGACAATTGTCCTAGGTATCCCATGCAACCTAGCAATCTCTCTCATGTAAATTTATGCAATATTAGCCGATGTATGTGTTGTTTTTACAGGAACAAAATGAACAACCTTTGTTAATTTGTCAACCACCACCATGATGGAATCATGTTTCTTATTCGTTCTGGGTAATCCTGTGATGAAATACATGGTGATCAATTCCCATTTATTCTTTGGAATGGGTAAAGGCTTTAGAAACCCTGTTGGATGCCTATGTTCAGCTTTCACCTTCTTACATTCCAGACATTAAGCGATGTAATCAACAACATCCTTTTTCATTCCCAGCCAAAAGAAATGGCTTCTTACTGCTCTAATTGTTTTCTGGTAACCGGGATGTCCAACATAAGGAACATCATTCATTTCCTTCAATACCAAATTCCTCAGTTCTCCATAACTAGGAACATAGATTCTATTCTTATGCATGAGTAATCCATCTTCCTTTATCTCACACTCCTTTATTTTATACTGTACATATCCTTGATGTAATATTTCCTTTACCTATAGGTAATGTTGATTTGTACCAACACCATCTAAATTTCTTCTCTTCAAGTCTGACTGATGCATACCGACAGTAGTAGCATGCATGAGATGCACTCTTCTACTAAGTGCATCAACAACTTTATTCTCTTTTCCTTTGATATGATTGATATCGAGGTCATATTCACTTAAAAATTCTAGCCATCTTGTTTGCCTAACATTCAAGGTTGGTTGTTCAAAAATATACTTTAGGCCAATGTGGTCTATCCTTAATTCAAATATCTTCCCCATCAGATAATGCCTCCACATCCTCAAGGCATGGACAATGGCAGCAAGCTCCAAGTCATGTGTGGCATAGTTCCTCTCATGCTCCTTAAGCTTTCTAGACTCATAACCAATGACATGCCCATTTTACATGAGGACTCCCCCAAGTCCTTCCTTACATGCATCTGTACATACCACAAAATTTTCATTTGGGTCAACAATATTTAACACAGGTGCACTAGTAAGTAATTCCTTCAACAGATCAAAATTATCTTCACAGTTAGGTGTCCATTCAAATTTAGTTCCCTTCTTTTGCAAACAAGTGATGGGATGAGAAATCTTAGAGAACCCTACTATGAACTTTTTGTAGTAACCAGCTAATCCCATAAAATATCTAACCTATGACACATTTCTGGGTGTTGTCCATCCTCTAATGGATTCAATATTCTCTGGATCTACTGCTCTACCCTACTTTGAGATAATGTGTCCCAAGTAATGGATCTTCTTTTGATAAAAAGAACACTTACTCAGCTTGGCATACAAATTATGTTCTCTCAACACTTTCAATACCAGTCTTAAGTGATGTTCATGCTCCTCTTCAGACTTATAATAAATAAGTATTTTATCCAGGAAAAATATGAAAAACTTATCCAAATAATTTCTGAATATGCCATTCATTAAGCACATAAAGACAACTGGTGCATTGGTCAGTCCAAATGGCACCACTATAAACTCATAATTCCCATACCTGGTCCTAAAGGCTGTCTTATGAATGTCTTCTTCTTTGATTCTTACCTGATGGTATCTTGACCTCAGGTCAATATTTGAAAATAACTTTTCTCCTCTTATCTGATCAAAGAGGTCATCAATTTTGGGTATAGGATACTTGTTCCTTATAGTATACTTATTCAGTTTTTGAAAGTCAATACACAACCTCAAGGTTCCATCCTTCCTTTTGACAAAAAGTATTGGTGCTCCCCAAGGTGAAACACTTGGACGTATGTACCCTTTCTTCAACAATTCCTCCAGCTGCATTTGTAGTTCTTTTAAATTTTTTGTGCTCACTCTGTAAGGTGTTTTTGATGCTGGGGCAGCTACTGGCACTAAATCAATTGAGAAATCTATCTCCCTTCTTGGTGGCAACCATGGTATTTCTTGGAATACATCTTCAAATTCCTGTAGTATCGAGAAATCTTCAAGTGTTGGCCCCTTTGTATTTTCTTCCTCTTCCACATGAGTTCCATACAATTGACATCCTTTTATAAAAAATCTCTTCAACTGTAAGGATGGAATCTCCCTTATAGAGATGGGTCTTGGAACTCCTTTCATAGTGCTATTTTTTCCATCTCCATCAAGACATGTAAATCTCTTGCTATGACAATCGAGGACAACATGATGCTTGTCCAACCAATCCATTCCAATTAGAATATCATAAGACCCCAATGGTATGATATTTAGGTCAACATTTGTATTCACATCATTAAGACTTATGGAACATCCTCTGACCATATCATGGATTCTCCTTTTGGTTCCAGTGGCTCGCTGAACCAAACTTGATTTTCCAAGCTTACTTTTCTCCAAATGTAATCTATCCACTTGTTGGAATAGGGGCAGACCCAAGGTTCAACGCTACAACAACACACCAACAAATACCTAACTATCAACCCTTTCGGAAACACCTGTGAAGTAGATGAAGTCTCACCCGAGGTAGTGGTAGGGGTGGTTGCGAGACTTAGGTGTCTGGAACCTTAGCTAGGATGAAGATGTGTGATTGTACTACTTGGTAAATAACTTAGCACCATTAGTTCCTCAATATACATTCAATAACCACTTCACTTATAAGACAAAACTTCCAACATTAACACTAATCTACAATATTCAAGCACTAAGCATATACAAATGGATCAGAATGAGCATATCAAGCACTAAGCATGAATATCTAGAGCAGATATAAAATTCTCACATATAATAAGCACCAAGCATGAATAGATCTATCTAAACATATCAGAACATGTAAACACATCAAGACAAATCACAAAGCACATCACACAGTGTTTATGTGGTTCACCCTGACCCTGGGGCTACGTCCACCAACTCTTCTTCTTTATTGTGTTCGGTCAATCGGTTACAAGAACAGAGCCTCAAAACCCTTACTCTGCACAAGACATAAGATCTGCGTAGCTTGCTAGATCCTTCTTCCTTGCATTATAGCACAAATCCTTCTACAGTCTTTCACAGGGACTTGCACTCAGCTCTACAAGTCTTACACAGTATGCACAGAGCACTTACAATCCTTTGATCACATAGATATAGCACTTAGCCATTCCTTTATCACCTATCACATCGACCTCTTTCAATATTTCCTATCCTTCTATATATACATTACAAAATAGGCCTAAACATGGGTAAACCCATGGGCCGACATCCCATTCCCGTTACATATTCCAAAAAAACAAAAAAGGGGCCCAAGATCCCGTGGTCTCTTCTTCGACTTGTGCTCCTCCTTTGACAGGTTGTCGAAGTCCCAAAATAGGTCAACATGACCAAGAAACTCCCAAAACTTGGTTAAGGGCCAATGGGCCCCCAACACTCACCTGTGACTCGTCCTGAGTCACTCTGGTCTGAGAAATTCTACTTCGAACACCTCGAGCTTGGATCGAGCTGCTTCAACTTGCTGCTTTGCTGTGGTATCTTGTTTGATGAGGTCCTGGATCAATGTGTTGTTCACTGGTGCTTATAGGTTTTCTTTTTCTGTGAGGACGACCTGTCCTAGCTCTGCTCCTTGGCTCTTGACCTCTGCAAACAACAAACATGCCTTGTGTTGCATAGGTTGAAGTCATTGATTGACTTCAATCACTTTACTTTGAATCATATGGATCTGATGCTGAGCTGTGCATTTTTCTTGAGATCTCTTCATCCTTTCTATAGAGGACAGGGCCTTCAACTGCGCCTATAGTGTATCTGCGTTATGCTTCGCTTCTTGGAGATGTGACTTCAATGTCTACAATTCTGGATTTTCAGTGAGATTTTCATAGGTCTAGGCACTGTGGTTACTGAGCTGCTTGCACTCCAAGGCAAGAGATTTTAATCTATCAACTACGCTATGGGAAACTGTTTCTCTTTGGTTCCTTATCTCCTGTGGGGTTTCAGATACTAAGCAGAGGTCTAAGTCGGTGATGCGTTGTTGTAGCTTCTGGATTACCTCTTCCAGTTGTGACACCTACTATGGAACTTGTTCCTCGGTATGTACTTTGACGATTGTCACAGAGAGAAGTGATCTTTTGACCCTTTCCTTAACTTCAAGTTGCTCGGTGAGCAACTGTTCCTTGCTTTGATGTAGCTCTACTTTTTCTTCATCCCATTTTTCTTGTAGAGCAATATTTTCTCATTCTGTAACACTTAATTTCTCCTCAAGGTCTTTCTGTACTTGCGCTAAAGCCTGGGTGGCTTGTGCCATCTCTCCCTGAGCTCGTCGAAGGCGAGATTCAATTGTATCAGCAATGCAGTGTAATTGAGCGGGCTCATCACCTAGTTTTGGTGTTCTAACTGTCAGGGGCACAGTGGATACTACGCAGCTTGACTGTAGTTCTTGTTGCACTCCTTGAAGTTTATCCTTAATATGACTGAACACCTCCTCCTTCTTATCTTCTTGCTTCTCTGCTATCTCCAGTGAAGCATCATTCAGTGCTGCAACGATGAAATCGAAGTCGTCTAAGGTGAGGGTGGTCTCGAATTTGGTTCTGGTTGCTTTCATTTTCTTCCTTGAAGAAGGTTTCAAAGGGGAAACCTTCCTTTTCTTTGAGGGATCCTCCTCGTCTCTTGGCGGTGTGACCTCACCTTTCTTTGGTTCAACTTCTATGCCATCTATTTATCTACCATCTCCTTCTTGCTCTGCTGAGATGGAATCAGTCTTCATGGACGCACTGTCTAAATCGTGGACCTCTTCAGTCTTCTTTATCTTTCTAGGTACAGTTATATCCGACGCAGTTTTGGGGCTGTCAACATCGGACATATCCATAGGGTCTGCTGGAACAAGGAGGTCCGCCGACCATTCCTTGGTAATCTCCTCCAAGTCATCCTCCATTAACTTGTAGTATGACTGCAACTATTTTTTATTCTCATTAGTGCGCACTGTGATATAGATAAAATGGCGGTCCGTGTTGAATTTCATCAAGGGTCTAAACCTGTGGAGTGTGTTCGTGGTTATGCGAGGTTCAGACTTGATAGAAGCCTTTAGATGGTTGTAATAGGTGTGGAAGACAACATTTGATTTCCACTGCTTGTTCATGTCACTGGAGTACCACAGTGTATTGAACTTCGCAGCCAATGGTTCAAAGGGCTCGATGTCCGGGAAGGTTGCACCTTTTGGCATCTCCCATGCGATGAACGTGATCAAGATGAGAAGCCAACTAAAGTGGAATTCGTATCCTTGATCCTGCGCTTCCCTGTAATCTAGTTCTAGCTGGTTCATGAGGTACTTAGTCCAATTCATCTGTAGTCCCTCTGCGCACTTCCCTATGAGGTTGACTATGAATCCAGTTACTTGGGTTGGTCGGTGTTGGAGATATGGCTATAACAGAAGACTGACGCAGATGGTTAAGGTTGTCATTGATGGCAATCGTTTATGGAGCAGTCAAGGATGTCAACACGCACAAGAAATGCTGGAACACGAATGCTGGAACACAGGTGCTGGAACACGAATGCTGGAACACGAATGCTGGAACACAGGTGCTGGAACACGAATGCTGGAACACGAATGCTGGAACACAGGT
>JZKD02S0679921.1:163592-175844 GCA_000966675.3 Picea glauca | reverse complement strand
TTTTTCATATAATTTTACATTACTCTCGTACTTAACCATTGATCAGAAATGTATAAGTGCTGAAACAGTTCGAACTGCAGATTAGCATTGAGGCCTGTTGCTGAAACAGTTAAAGAACGCAAACCCTGTGGCTGAAACAGTCTGTGGACTACGATGCTGAAACAACAACTCACACAGAAGAAGCTGTTACACTCTCCGTGGTCTACGATGTTGAAACAAAAACTCACACTGAAGAAGATGTTACACCCTCCGTGGTCTACGATGCTGAAACGGAAGCACAAAGCTATTACATTGACCACAACAGCCGCACCTTGAGCCAGAATTAACCATTGCTGCTGTGTGACCACGTGCTGAAACAGTCAGAATGCAAATCCCGTTGCTGAAACAAACCGCGATTTGTGATGCTGAAACAACATACAACAACAGTAAGGAGAAGACAAATAAAGAAGTTGTTACTCCAGCTGAAACAACAACACCCCACTCAGCACCTTTTCAACTATTGTAATAGCATTCTGTTGCGGGAGACTAGGATGTCCTATTCCAGTATAGAGAGTCGATCTGACTAAGAATATGACTCAGATGTACACATGTAATTGGATGATCAAATTGTATCGAGGGGATTCTCCTCTTTAAATAAGAGGAAATCATCATTAGAGAGGACGCTCTTTTTGGCTAAGAAAGGATTTACAGAGAATGACGTGTTTTTACTTCAGATTGTAATATGATACAGTTGACAGATGAATAAAATATTGTTCTGAGCATTTCTCTCTAGTTCCTTTCGTTTCAGGGGAATCTTGTGAGAAGGGAGGTCCCACCTTATTCAGAAGATTCACCCATTATATTTGTAGTGTGTTAGTGTTATTTATGTTCATGCCTTGATTAAATTCTGCTTTGCTGAAACACTACTTTACTGCACTCTGTTGTGCTGAAACTCTGCTTTACTGGTTGTTACATTGTTTTCATATAATTCATGCTTGGGTAACTGTTGATCATTCTAGTTAGCAATCTTGTTTGATGAATTTATGAAAGTGTGATAATCAGGGACAGGTGTTGAAGGTTCCTTCTTGGGAATGGGTCCTGTTCTCTGTTAAGAGATAGTTAGTCTTCAGTGTGTGTCAATCATTTCAATTAGCAATGAGTCTATGAAAGTGCGACGATCAGAAACAGGTGCTGAAGATTCCTTCTTGGGAATAGGGTCCTGTTCTCTATTAAGAGTTAGTTAGCCTTTAGTGTGTGCCAATCATTTCAGTTAGCAATGAGTTCATAAAAGTGTGATGATCGAAAATAGGTGCTGAAGATTCTTTCTTGGGGAATAGGGTCCTGTTCTCTTTTACAGAATAGCTGGTCTTTCCTTTTGCAGTATCTTGAAGGATTTCTTTCCTAGGTTGTTATTTCTTAATGTAATCCAGGATTCTTTGGACAATTATTTCTTTAAACATTGAACTCTGCAATAGGTAGATTGCTTTCTTGTAATTCAAGTAAGAAATTCAGTTTGTTCAAGGAAAGGTGTGATTAATATATTTTTACTACAACTCTAGGTTGCTTTTGAGATTGAGCATATATAGTGTGTGATTACCTTTGAAATAAACAAACTTCCCTGGGTTGACAATTTATGTAGCACTTGATTTTTTAGTTAAATAAGCAGTTATAGTGACCAACACCTAGCTTCTAAGTTTGATGAATAGTTATGCAATTGAAAATATCTCTTGAGTCCAAGAAACGATGCTTTGGAATCATCCTCCCTTTCTCTTTCACCATCAAAGGAGGGTGACTTAAGCTTCCTCAGCTGTCCTTGCAAGCTGTCCACTTCTTGTCTCCTTCTCTGGTGCCTAACAAGAGACAACTCTGGAATGCTTATGGGATCTTCCGATGCATAAAAATTTCTTTTTGAGTAAGGAGGTGATTGGTGTCTATGAGTTCTGCCGACACTTATCGAATAACCAACTCTTCCACGATCCTTTCTTCTTTCATGAAACTTGCCTTCTTCCTCATGTTTTGAGTTTGATCCCTTCTTCATTTGCCTCTGCAACTGATTTAATCTCTGCAACACTCGAGCATTTATCTAACTTTTATCTCTCATTAGTCTCTCATTGTCTGATTTGTAGCTTTGCACTTCTATTTTCAGGCTTCTTACATTTTCTATTCATGTTTCCTGCTCTCCTTTCCCCTTGCGTCCATCGGACTCTGTCTCTACATTACCAACTCTGGTATTCTGGCCTTCATCCTTCGAACTCTACTTATGATACCAAACTATAACATACCCAACCATGCACAGGTTGGGGTATGCCACCTTCAAGCCCCCTCTCTTGGAATTCTTTCTCTTACCGATACCCTTTTTAAATTAATAAGGATTCATACAAGAAAATGATTTAATGACATGCACAACAATAAGCAGCAAGAATGCATATTCTAAAGATGCAATTAAATGATAATTATATACACAACAAAAATACATTCATATACAGGTAAATAATACCATAAAAGAGAGCACTTATATTTAGAAAATATGACACCAACTGGATGCAGACCAAATACATTCCACCCAACCGTAGACACTATTGTTCCAAATCTCAATAGGAGTGTCACCCCCGAGCCAGGGCTATGAATCCACAAGGACGGTTCTAGAGTGTTACTTAGCTTCCCAAACCAGTCATCACTCAAGCTCTCACAGGATTTCTGAGCACTCAAAGAAATCCAAGTACCCATCTCTCTTATACCCAACTTGCACCACCCAAGAGAATGGACCTCCACCCTTCTCTGCCATGCATTCCCTCAGGCAATCCTTCGAGTTATTTTGGGCTCAATCACAACTGGTCCAAAATATTGATGCTAGAACTTTTAGGACTCGTAGCTATGAACAATTATAGACATAGGACAACTCATCTCAGACATGCATGTCTCAAGTCATGGCTGGATCACACCAACGAGCACTACAACCAACAATACCATGGCTAATCTTCGACAGTTCGGTTCCCTTTCCCAAATCAACACGTAGGTGAGGATGGAACAATGAGTGATAGGTAAGGATGGAATGAATGAACGAGTGAGTAAGTGAATGAAGGAGTGAACGAGAAAAATGAGCAACGAGATATTAGACGGATCCCTCATCAGACCAAAGGCAAGTTTAAGTAATTCATGGGTAATCAAGAACCTCCTTGCCTTACCCAAAAATCCCACGTAATTGATCCACCCCCTTAGACGAAAGGGTAATTAAATTAGGAAATTAACATTTATCCCCTCAATCCCCCTCTCTTGTGGAATCATAGCCCTCTATAACTCTAGTCCTTGTCCGTATAGAAGCCATCGATGTATGCATTATTAATAATGATCAAACCATTACATTTCTTAGGCACACTAGCCTTTTAATAATTGTTTGGGAACTCTGGCCTTTTATCAATGTAACAATACATTATTTAAAATGGGGGTTCAAAACCTGGGGTGTTACACCGATGAAGGTTGTCCTCTAGAACCATGAGCATAATGAAGAGATGAAAGATATAGCCCGTTTGAGAGAATGGATTCTTTCCCGTATACCAGAAAGTATGGGGAGTTCCTTATAGCTTCCTTGGGTGTTACTCTGTCAGCCCATAAGGCATTATGAAGTGAAATATGCCAATTCCTCTGATTGTCTGCAATTGTTTTCTTCAATATCCTCACTAGGTTCTTATTGGTTGATTTTCCCACTCCATTCCACTATGGATAATAGTTTGCAGAGTATTTGATTATGATTCCTTTGTCTAGAGAAAAATCTGTTAATAGGGTGGAAGATAAGTAAGCAGTGTTATCAAACACAATAATAGAAGGCATACCAAACCTTGTGATTAGTTGTTGTTCTATGAATTGACTCACCACCTTTTCATTTACATGAGTAAGAGGGATGGCCTCTTCCTATTTCATCAAATAGTTCGTAGCAGTCAGTATGTATATATGTTGTTTTGAATAAATCAAGGTGATATCTCCTATGACATCTAACACCCATTACTCGAATGGTATGGATATGGCCATAGGTTGGAGTGGAAAAACTTCTCTCTTTTCCCTCCCTGCACTCATTTGACAAGTTTTGCAGTTTCTAACATATGTGTGAGTGTCCCTAAACAGAGTATGCCAATAATAGTCGACTCTCAATATCTTGTGAGTGGTGGTATTCCCTGCAAAGTGACCACCTGAAGGACCATCATGGAGCTCCTTCAAAACCTTGTCTGCGTATTTACGTTTGAGACATATAAAAAGTACCCCATCATAATTCACGCAGAAGGGCACTGAATTTATGAGGTGATATTGTGTCGATTTTAGTCTGAGAGCTCTCCTTTCCTTAGGGTTTAGGTTTTCTGGGAAAGTTCCATGATGTAGGAGATAAGTAAGTTTCCCATACCAAGACTCCTACCCTGGGGGAATATATAAAGCTTCACTACACCATAATTCCAATTCATTCTCCCACCCAGAGTCTTCATTAACTTGGTCTTGGGCTTTAGCGACTAGATTACACAATCCCTGTCCCTTAACCAGTTTGGCAGGTTTTATATCTAGATCAAATCCTTGGACAACAACCACCTAGTTTCCTCTTCTTTCCCCCATGAGTGAATAGGGATCGGACTGCAGGATGAGGCACAATGACTTTGGTGTGATTTTTTAGGATGTAAGATCTGAAATGTTTTACTGCTTTGTACACCGCATAAGCCTGTTTTTCTATAGTAGGGTAATTTAGCTCGGCCCCTTGGATATTAGTGCTCATAAATGAGACTGATGCCTCATTTTTGTCATCATTCTTCTGATTTAATAATGAAGCTAAAGATTGGTCAGAGGCAAAAGTATAGAGGAAAAAATCCTTGCTAAAGTTGGGACTTCGCAACACTAGAGCTTGAGATATTGTAGTCTTAATATTGTTGAAATAACTTTTTCGTTCATCATTCCACTTAAATTCAACATCTTTGCGGATCATTTTTTGTAAGGATTTGATGGTTTTAGCGAAATAGGGGGTGAACTTCCTCACAAAATTAATTTTCCCAATGAAGGATTGCATATCCTTTTTGTTGTGGGGTAAGGGAGGCTGAGCTATCGCCTTAATTCATTTTGGTTCTATGCGAATTCCTTCTTGAGATATAATATGACCTAGCAATTTCCCTTCCTCGACACCAAAGATAGTTTTTTTAGGGTTTAAATATATACCGCATTTTCTACACGTTTCGAAAATCTGGGCTAGGTGTTGGAGGTGATCCTTTCTATTCTTTGAATACATAGTCATGTCATCCAAATAAACTACTACACACTTATTTATTAGTCCTCGAAAATCCACGTCCATGGCCCTGTGGAAGGCTTCCTCTGCATTAATTAACCCAAAGGGAATGCGTTTATATGAAAATGTTCCCCACTTGGTTCGAAAGGTAGTTTTCAATCGGTCTTCCTATGAAACTAGAACTTGGTTGTAACCTTAAAAATCGTCTAATAGGGAGAAAATCTCAGAACCAGACATGGTCTGCAAGAGTTGCTCCATCAGTGAGACTGGGTAGTTGTCATTTTCTAATTCTCTATTAAGGTTTCTGAAATCCACACATAGGTAGATCTCCCCAGACTTTTTCCTGACAGGAACCAAATTTGCTACCCAGATAGAGTGTCTAACCTAAAAGATAATTTTAGCATCTAGTAATTTCTTTAACTCTTGACACATGAGGGGTTCCAGAGATGGGTGATACTTCCAAAGATTTTGTTGGAATGGTTTTACTCCGTATTTTAATGGGATTGTGTGTTGGATAATATGAGTATCATACATTTTTAGATCTCAGTAGGACCACACAAAAACATCTTGGTATTCTCTGAAAAGTTTGAGATAGGATTTCCTTTCTTCTTTAGAAATTGTCTTGCCTAGATTTATATTTTTAGGGTTTTTCCGAGGTTCCTAGGTTTACAGTCTTGTACATGGGACATGAGCTCCCTGTGTTTGTGTTTGTTGACCCTTTAAATCTTTCCCTTAAGTCAAAGAGGTTCTCCAAATTGGCTACCCCTTTTGGTATCATGTGAAACCTTGGTTTGTCAGTCAAGTGATCTGTTTCACCTCTTTGTTCATGGGGATCGGTTTCTACTAGTTTCTCTCGAAATACTTCATCATGAATAGCCAGGTATTTAAAATTTTCCTGATTGGTTAATAAGTTTATGATTTGTTCATCTCCTTCAAATACCTTCCAATCATAAATATTGTTGGGAACCGATGGTTTGTAGAGTCATTCCACAATGAACCAGGAGGCTTCATAGTCTTCTAAAGGATATAGCCTTGAGACATTAGTGGCCAGGGAATCAACAAGAGTATTCTTTGTTCTGGGGATCACTAAAATGTTGAAGGCTTCAAAATGTTCTACTAGCCTGTGCACTTCCTGTTGATAATTCCTCAGGTGAGGAGAGTTGCAATGTATAGTATTCCTTACTTTCCTAATGATAATTTTAGAGTCTCCGAAAACCTTTAGTTATTTAACATTTAATTCTATGACTTTCTTTATCCCTTGCACTAAAGATTCATACTCGAAAGTGTTATTAGCACATTCAAAGTCTAGTCTGCAGGACATGAAATTTCATTTCCCCTTCGGATCAATGAGGACAAATCCCACTCTTGACCCCTCTTGCAAATTAGACCCATCAAAGTACAAGGTCCAAACTTGTGAGCTAAAATCATCAGCTTCTCCATGCCGACTAACTTCCTCCTCTTCCCTTATTTTGTCTGGGGTTTCGAATAGAGGTTCTTGACAGAAGAGGTCTTCTTCCGCCGCTACCGACATATTTACTTGAAAATTAATTTTGGAGTTTTGAGTAAGAGGTACATCAGGTGAGAGAGGGGATAAATTACCAAAATCAGAATTGTAGGAGTAGTTTCCTAGCACGAGGAAATCCGTCGATGAGGGTTTTTTGAGGGATTCTAAATCGGTGACAGTATGCTTGAGATATCTTTCCATATTGATTCTAATCATGTTTGTGTGTCCCTTTGTTGGCACAGGGGCAGACCCAGGGTTCAACGCTACAACAACACACCAACAAAACCCTAACTACCAGCCCTTTCGGCAACACCTGCGAAGTAGATGAAGTCTCACCTGAGGTAGAGGCAGGGGTGGTTGCAGGACTTAGATTTATGAAACCTTAGCTGGGACACCGATATGTGATTGTAACACCTTTAAAAAACACTTAGTATTTATAGTTCATAGTATTCACTTCATCGAGAAAACCCTAATTATAGAGAAGCATAGTATTCCACCACATCTAACATATAGACACACTTAGCATGAGGGAACAGATCAGATCTAGAATTCAATCACGTTACTAAGCACTAAGATACCATATTAGATTCATATAACATACATCAACGCACTAAGCATTTAATCACATAAACAAGAGAACAACCATAAATCAAAAATCAACCACAACATAGGATATACGTGGTTCACCCCCATCCTGGGGCTATGTCCACCAACTCTTCTTATTCTTTGTTATCCTCTATGAATATTATTAAATGCACAAAGCCTTAGAAACCACTCCACATAAGACAATAGATCTATGCACACTTCGCTAGATCATCCTTCCCCGAGCTAGGCTCAAGCACAAATCCTTCCTACAATTTGCACATAAGCTTCTTACAATCACTTGCACTTAGCTCTGCAAGTTCTCAATGCAACATGCACAAATCATTTACATGTATCACTTGCACTTAGCACGGTACCAAAAACCCTCTTTTCTTACATCTCCTAGACTTCTATTTATACATTACAAAAAGGGCCTAAACATGGGTAAACCCATGGGCCGACATCCCCACACTCGTTAGATAAGATGAAAGCCCAAAAGTCCCTAAAAAGGGGTCAAGATCCCGTGATCTTTGCTTCGACTTGCACTCCACCTTAGAAATCCTGTCGAAGTCTCAAAAAAAAGTCAAACATGACCAAGGATCCTCAAAAATTGGTCAAGGGCCAACATGCCCCCAACACTCACTTGTGACTCATCTCGAGTCACTCTAATCTGGGTAGCTCTGCTACAAAAGCCTCAAGCTTGGCTTGAGCTACTTTGACTTGTTGCTGTGCCAAGGCCTCTTGCTCGATGAACTCTTGGATAACTGATTTGTTGACAGGTCCCTCTAAGCGCTATTCTTCTGTAGAGACGATTTGCTCTAGTTTTGATCTTTGACCTTCAATCTCTGTGAAAAGTTGGCAAGCCTCATCCTATATTGGTTGGAGCCTCTGAGTCACTTCCATGAATTTTCTCTGAATGGTGTGAACCTGTTGTTGAGCAGTGTGTTGTTCTTGGGATCGCTTCATCCTCTCAACTGCTGACAGGGGCTTCAATTGTGCCTGTACTATTTTTGCTTGCTGCTTTTCCTCTTGGAGCTGTGACTCCAGTGCCTTCAATTCATGATCCTCAGTGATTCGCTCATAAGTTTGGGCGCTACGATCACTTACCTATTTACATTCCATGGTGAGGGCCTTGATTCTCTCAACTGTGCTTTGAGCAGTTGCTTCTCTTTGATCTTGCACATCCTATAGAGTGCTAGGCACTATTCCTAGCTCTAGATCTGCAATTCTCTATTGAAGCTGTTGGATAGCTTCCTCAAGCTATGCTACTTGATGTTTTACTGGTTCATTCATTTTTTTCTCTAAGCCTGTCACAGAGTGAAGTTCTTTGCTGAATGTTTCTTTAAATTTGATCTTCTCTACGAGAAACTTCTCTTTCTCTCGCTGGATCTATGATTTCTCCTCTTCAAACTTGGTTTGGAGAGCAGCCTTTTCCTGCCGTGCAACTTGGTGTTGCTCTATGATTACTTCTTGTACTTTCTTTAGGGCCTTTGTGGCCTATTCTGTTTCTTCCTGTGCATGACAAAGGCAATCTTCGGTCGCATCAGTTAGTCTGTGGAGTTGGTAGGCTCATATCCCAACTCTGGTGCTTTTGATGGTGGGGTCACAGTGGATACCACACAGCTGGAGTGAAGGGCATGTTTTACCCCTCTGAGTTCAACCTTGATTCTTTCATACATCTCCTCCTTCTTGGCTTCATGTTTCTTCAAGATATCCTATGAGGCATCTGCTATAGATGCGATGATGAAGTCAAAGTCATCTACAGTGAGCACATTCTGCATCTTAGTCAAGGTGGCTTTGGACTTCTTTTGGTAAGTGGGTTTCGTGGGAGAAACCTTCCTTTTCTTAGAGGGATCAGTCTCATCCAGAGGATCCCTAGGTAGTGTTACTTCGCCTTGCTTTTGCTGATATTATTTTCCATTGGTCTCTTCTTTATCTACTTCTTCATCACCTACTCGGCCAGGTGACTCTGAAGCAGTTTCTTCTGATGCGCTTTTCAAGTTTTGTACCTCCTTGGTATTCTTCCTTCTTCTAGGTCCAGGAGTATCCTTTCATTCGTGAGTGGTCTCCGGGCTGCCAATTAGTTCAGGGTCGGACATTTTTGTGGGGTCAGCAGGGATGAGGATCTTTGTAGACCAGTCCTTGGTTATCTCTTTGAGGTCCTCCTCTATGAGCTTGTAGTATGATTGAAGCTCTTATTTATGTTCATCTGCGAACACAGTGATATAGATGAAGTGCCAATTTGTGTGAAACATCATGAGGGGTATGAACCGGTGCAGGGTGTTCGACATCATGCTAGGGACAACTCCAATATCCCTCTTCATTTGGAGATAATATGTATGAAATACCACATTCGACTACCACTATTTTCACATATCGCTCGAGTACCAGAGCGTGGTGAAGTTCGTAGTGAGCGGCCCGAATGATTCAATGTATGGAAAGGTTGCACCTTCAAGCATTTCCCAAGTAGTAAATGCGATGAGGATTAGGATCTAGCTAAAGTGGAACTCATAGCCCTGATCCTGAGCTTCGCGACAATCTAATTCTAGCTGGTTGACCAAGTACTTCGCCCAGTTCATCTAGAGTCCTTCTACACATTTCCTGGTGAGATCAACAATGAATCCTATGACCTGTGTAGGTCTGTTATTTCTCACTAGCTTTCCCACGATCAGCTGGCAGGCCAGGCACACTGCACCATTCTGGATGGAAGCTAACTTATAGCCTTGTGTCCCCTTTTCTACAACGCCATATGTGTCTTTCATATTCTGTGCCAATGTGTGATCTATAGCCTTCCCAGGATAGAAGTTGTTACACATAAAAAATACTCACTTTAATAGTGTCGCAAGTGTTGTCATTACAAAGGTCGTAAGTGTTGCATTTTCCTCACAAGGTCGCAAGTGTCGCATGTTGCTCACAAGTGTTGCAAGTGTCAAAGAAAGTATGTGGCCATGATGCCTATGTTGTGCCTATAATGAAATGAGAAGGACACTTGAAACACCTCAAAAATTTTATTTGGAAGAGGAGAAATGAGTCAGTAGGCTTACAAACCTTTTGCCATCTGAAAGCACCTCAAAAACTGAGTTTTTGGATGGGAGCGCTCCCTTATACCTCTTCTGGGAGCGCTGGCGCTCCCCCTTACACTCTCTAGGAGTGTTATAAATCTCCTTTTGCCCTTTTGAGGGAGTGCTGGTGTCTTTAGGAGTGCTGGCACCCCCCTTAATCCTACTAGGGAGCGCTATAGCGCTCTGAGTGCCCTTTTGAAGGAGCGCTACCTATTTTAGGCAACAGTTGAGTTGTTGAGATGAATGGGGGAAGGATCTTTTCATTCTTAGAAGGTAGTTGAGCTCAAATCCCTAGTCCAGCCATGATCTTAGGGTAGATCCTCAACTGAAGGAGGAAAATACTCACCTTCCCCAAGGATATCTCAAGTTGTTGAGCCTCTCCAAGGCTATATAAGCAAGCTTTCTAATGGTGAAAGGGGATTGGAAAAGGGAGAATCATACCAAACTTATGATCTTATAAGTGGTGCTAGAACAGAGATATTTTGGAGGCAAGAGACCTATGATCTCATAGGGAGCAATCGATGAAGCTATCATCATTTAGATCGTGGATCTTTTAAGCAAGGGGTAGACAAAGAGGACTTGACGAAACTGCTGCAATCAATCTACGGCTGTAAGCAATGGTTTGTCCTCATTAATATAATTTGCTTGGCCTGTTTCTTTCTAATTCATGTTCAATCTCACATGAATTTGTCTCTTTAGTAGATAGAACTATTTTGGACTAATATTGATAGAGTAGGAAGTGGTCGTACTTTGTTTGTCTACAGGGCTGATCGAGGAGCAAAAGATTGGAGCTTAACTCGGAGTGTGTAGGGACAAACACCGGTAAAAGGTACTTCTTTTCTCCTTCCTTCTCACACACTAGTCCATATAGATCTAAAAGGAAGTCAGTGACCATGATAAGAACTTTTTGTCTTAGAGTTAAGAGTCTAGCTCTTTGAGGAGATCTACCTGTCCGCAGGGAGATTTTCCTTCAACAGAAACTAGCGACTCGACTGGGGATCATTGAGTCGAAACTTTTCAGTTTTATTTTTCCTCATAAGTCCTTGTCTTACCTGATTGTTTTCAGACCTTGTTCATCTCATTTATCTAATTTCACTTGCTGATTGACTCTTTACCCCATCACACTCAACCTAATTGTCAAAATTTGATTGAAATTTTGGGTTTTTGGACATTTTTAGGAGTTTTTTGACCCTGGCGCCCCCATGCCCATGTTAGAAGAGTGCCAACACTCCCTAGAAGTGTTAGATAGAGCTTTATAATTATTTGTTGGCCCTTATACCAGAGAAACAACCCTCTTTTGCAAAAAATCTCTTCAAAATTTCCATTTTTTGGAGGTCCAAACCCTGTTTCTTCACTTGCTGAGTTGTTTTGTGATTCAATCATTCTTATTTTGACCTTTGACATGCTTCCTCCTGAGAAGTAAACACCTCGTTGTTCATATTTTATGCCCTTCTTCATTGTTTTTGAGTTTTTACTGTTGAAAGCTTGAAATCGATTCCCTGCTTTCTTCTCTCCTATCTGACTGAGCGGGAACTCTAGTGAAGGACATTTGAAGTATGTAACTCTTCTCATTTGGTTCTTTGAAGTCATTTGATCCAATCTCTTTCTCCTTCCTTTTGTGTTTTTGGTTTTCTTTCTCTTGTTTGATTGCAAAAGGGTGTGTCGTTTGTGCAAAATCTGTGTTTTCTTGTCTGAATCTCTTTCATCTAAAAGGGTAGTTGGCAGGACACGTTTTTCATTGAATTGATCATCATTTGCATGAAAATGAAAAAAGTACATCTTAATGATTAGTTTGCATATTAGTTTGCATTTCTGAAATGTTGTAGCATCATATTGGATTTGATTGAGAACAAAATTGATTGAGGGCATTC
>JZKD02S0679921.1:127470-159061 GCA_000966675.3 Picea glauca | reverse complement strand
TGCTGGATGTTTGTGTGCAACTTTTGTCAGGTTCTCTGCATCTATACCCTTGCTTGAAAGTATACAAAGCATTTCAGTTATCAGTTCCTATCTTCTAACTTCATACTTTGGGGGGAAATCTGTTACACATAAAAAATACTCACTTTGATAGTGTCGCAAGTGTCGTCATTACAAAGTTCGTAAGTGTCGCATTTTTCTCACAAGGTCGCAAGTGTCGCATGTTGCTCACAAGTGTCACAAGTGTCAAAGAAAGTATGCTGCCATGATGCCTATGTCATGCCTACAACGACATGAGAAGGACACTTGAAACACCTCAAACACTTGATTTGGAAGAGGAGAAATGAGTCAGCAGGCTTACAAATCTTTTTCCATATGAAAGCACCTCAAAAACTGAGTTTTTGGAGGGGAGCACTCCCCTATACCTCTTCTGGGAGCGCTGGCGCTCCCCCTTACACTGTCTAGGAGCATTATAAAGCTCCTTTGGCCCTTTTGAGGGAGTGTTGGTGTCTTTAGGAGTGCTGGCGCCCCCCTTAAGCCTACTAGGGAGCGCTATAGCGCTCTGAGTGCCCTTTTGAGGGAGCGCTACCTATTTTAGGCAACAGTTGAGTTGTTGAGATGAATGGGGGAAGGATCTTTTCATTCTTAGAAGGCAGTTGAGCTTGAATCCCTAGTCCAGCCATGATCTTAGGGTAGATCCTCAACTGAAGGAGGAAAATCCTCACCTTCCCCAAGGATATCTCAAGTTGTTGAGCCTCTCCAAGGCTATATATGCAAGCTTTCTAATGGTGAAAGGGGACTGGAAAAGGGAGAATCACACCAAACTTATGATCTTATAAGTGGTGATGGAACATAGATATTTTGGAGGCAAGAGACCTATGATCTCATAGGGAGAAATCGATGAAGCTATCATCATTCATATCGTGGATCTTTTGAGCAAGGGGTAGACAAAGAGGACTTGACGAAACTGCTGCAATCAATCTACGACTGTAAGCAATGGTTTGTCCTCATTAATATAATTTGCTTGTCTAATTCGTGTTCAATATCACATGAATTTGTCTCTTTAGTAGATATACCTATTTTGGACTAATCTTGATAGAGTAGGAAGTGGTCATACTTTGTTTGTCTACACCGCTTATCGAGGAGAGAAAGATTGGATCTTAACTTGGAGCGTGCAGGGACAAACACCGGTAAAAGGTACTTATTTTCTCCTTCCTTCTCACACACTAGTCCATATATATCTAAAAGGAAGTCAGTGACCATGATAAGAACTTTCTGTCTTAGAGTTAAGAGTCTAGCTCTTTGAGGATATCTACTTATCCGCAGGGAGATTTTACTTCAACAGAAGTCTTGTGGGTTGGGTCCCTACATGCTCAATCCGGTGATCCTATGGATCAACATTAGATCGAATGTGATGCGTTGGTCTAGCCATAGATAGCCATTGTGGTAGAATGATAACATGAGATTAACACAAGTGTTAACCTCCTGGTGCCTTCCAAAATGTGGGATCTTCATCACATTCAAAAGGGTGGACTACACGAGGTTCATAGTCCATGGCTGGGGGATTATTTTCGAATTCTTCCCCTTCCTCCTAGTCAAATATTTGTAAGGAGAGAGCATGATGTAGTTCTTGTGGTCCCCTAGGTTGAAGTCATTGAACTTCAACTTCACAATCTTATCCTGCTACATTCTAATTGCACGTATCCCCTTCGAGAGGTATGCAATAACTAGGGTGTAATCAAAATCTCTTGGGACAATATCGCGAATCACTGTGCCAACCAAAGGTGGGGTATAGTCAGGAAATATAGTCAGGATTAACTTCATGTTTTCCAAGTTATATCAGTACTTGGTTCTCTTCTCTACTGCAGGTCGGGATGGTCTGGATCCACGAGCAGTTCACGGGAGGCTTGCACTCCTCTCGTCGATGAAGCTTGAGCTCCGACGGACATCACCTTCTCAGCCATAAGGTCGTTTAGAACTTCTTCGATGACTTTCTCTGTGGCACTGAGCTCGTCTGACATACATGCTCAAGATCGGATAACTTAGGTTAGTAACTGAGTGCAAAATGCAATAAAATAGGTGTCAATATCAGTAAACAATGCAGTAGCAATGATTTCTCTCTGATACAATTCACAAAAGTGTTCTCGGTGCAACAGTCGACAAAATAAGTAGACAATGATGTAACATATCTCTCCAATGGACAAGAGGCCTTCATCAATGCAATTCTATCCGTTGTGGTATGGTCCCAATGGTCTGATGGTGAGCTTTCTGGCCATAACTATTATTCTAACTGTTCGGGGCGTCGGGCTAATGGTCATAATTCTTTCAATAGCTATATTGCTTTGCATGGTGAAGTTCCATGTTGCACTGTTCTGATATCTTGACGAAGTTCCAGTTTTGCAAATCTTCCTTCGACGAAGTTCCCTCTCGAACCTTCTATAAATTTTCTATCTTTTCTCTCTTCTTACTGAGTTTTATATCCTTCTTCCCTGTGATCTTTGTCTCGGTATTCCTTTTTCCATTTGATTGTTATCTCCTTTTGGAATAGTAACTTCGTGTTGTTGAGATTCTTTCGTAGAGTTCAAAGGCAATACTTCTTCTCGGTCTGGGGTAGGTGCTTCAGTCTTCTGTGAGTCTTCTTGTGTTCTTTCAACTTTGATATCCAAGTTTCTGGTTCTAAATAGCTTCGATCTGTTCTCCTGTTCTTCAATTAAGTGTGCTATCCTCCTAGTCATGAAATATTTTAATTCTTGCTTCTTCTGTTCCAAGACTTCCTCTTCTTTTCTTCTGGTCTGATCCTTTTCAATCCAAGTTTTTCCTAGTAATATAGCAAACGGGGTGCTATTCTCAATAAAATTGACAACCTCAAAATCTTCCTTTGTCGAAGTTCCATGAGCACTCGTAGATATCTGGGTGAGTCTTCCACATAGGGTTATCAACTTTCCTCTAAATAATCCTATTCCTCCCAATGAAGGACTCATAGCAGGTTTTCCTAAAATTTCCCAAGTTCTTTCTGTCATGATATTCACCTGTGTTTCCTCATCCAGAACACAGTCAATGTCGAAGTGTCCTCTTCTTGTTTCTATGCATTCTTTTTCTTTGAAGATATCTGATAAGTTGATATTTTTGTGATCATTTAGGGTTTCTTTCATCTGTAGCAATACATTCTTTTATTCTTTCCGGGGCTCTTCCATGGTATCAGTTTCTTTACCTTTCTCATGGTTCTCTTGTCTCATATTCATTCTTTCAAGCTTAGCAATCATTCTAGGGAAATCCAAAACTTCATGGTCCATAGCTTTGCAACAAAGAAAACTAGGTCTTCTACCAGGGAACTCCTTAACAAGATGTCCAGGTCTTCTGCAACTGTAACAAAGGTTTAATCCTCTCTTTCTTTTAAATGATCCCAAATCTTTCCTGTACTATGCACTAGGATCATAGTAGCTAACTTGCAAAAAATTCTTTCTAGGATCCCGCATCGATTTGTTAGTCCAAACATTCTTTCTATGCATAGGAATAACATATCTTTCATTATCTCTATTAGATCTACTCATATCAAAACTTATTTCATCTAACTGTACCCTACTTTTCAAGCTAGGACAAAATTTATCAAACATACCTAGATCCATACTTTTGAAACAAAACTTTCCACTTATCTTACCTTTTTCAATAAAAACTTTTCACTATTCTTACCTTTAAAAAAGCACAAAGATTTAAGATCTTACCTCTTTTCTTCAGATCTGATTTTTCTTCTTAGCATAGAGCTTCACAAGTCAAGTAGACTACTGTGCACTAAAGCAACAAATCTATGTGCAGATCTTTCGTTTCTTCAGATCCCAGCAATCATAGTTTCAGGTTCCGACAACAAAACCATTTGTTGGCACAGGGGCAGACCCAGGGTTCCATGCTACAACAACGCACCAACAAAACCCTAACTACCGACCCTTTCGGCAACACCTGTGAAGCAGATGGAGTCTCATTCGAGGTAGAGGTAGGGGTGGTTGCAGGACTCAGATGTCTACAACCTTAGCTGAGACACTAATATGTGATTGTAACACCTTAACACAACACTTAGTATTCATTGTTCACAGTATTCACTTTGCAGAGAAAACCCTAATTACAGAGCAACACAATATTCCACCAGATCTAACATATAGATGCACTTAGCATGAGGGAACAGATCAGATCTAGAATTCATTCACATTACTAAGCACTAAGCTATCATATTAGATTCATCTAACATACATTAGCGCACTAAGCAATTGATCACATAAGCAAGAGAACAACCATAAATCACAAAGAAACCACAATAGAGGATATACGTGGTTCACCCCTAGCCTAGGACTATGTCCACCAACTCTTCTTCTTCTTTGTTTTCTTCTATCAATCTTCTTACATGCACAAAGCCTCAGAACCCACTCCGCATAGGACACGAGATCTGCGCACACTTCGCTAGATCCTCCTTCCTCAAGCTAGGTTCAAGCACAAATCCTTTCTACAGTCTGCACATAAGCTTCTTACAATCACTTGCACTTAGCTCTACAAGTTATCAATGCAGCATGCACAAAGAATTTACGGCTATCACTTGAAATTATCACGGTACCAAAAACCCTCTTTTATTACATCGCCTAGACTTCTATTTATTCATTACAAAAAGGGTCTAAACATGGGTTAACCCATGGAATGACATCCCCATACCCATTACATAAGACCAAAACCCAAAAATCCCTAAAAAGGGGCTGATATCTTGCGATCTCTGCTTCAACTTGCGCTCTACCTTCAACATCCTGTCGAAGTCCCAAAAATAGGTCAAACATGTCCAAGGATCCTCAAAACTTGGTAAAGGGCCAACACCCTTTAATGAAAACCAAAGGTGAGCCCAGTCTGTGCTAAAGTATCCATTCAACTTTTCAAACCAATCTCAACTAATTAGCAATCCATAAGCCTCTGGTATATCTACTATAATGATGTCAATTACTTGAACAAATTTTCGGGTGTGTATCCATTCTGATCATGACATCCTTGAGTTCTCCAATAAGTTTCACCTGGGTTCTTTCTAGTTGTATCACCTGTTTATCAGTTTTGAGAGGAATTGTGTTTAATTTCTTGCATATATATAATGGCATAACATTAGAGGATTCCCCTGAGTCAACTAAAAAATTATGGAGGTTTATGTTGAAGACTTCAAACGTCAAGAGGAACGGTGGGACAAAAGGATTTCCTTTTTTGTCTATAGAGAAAGCATTCACATTTGTTTTATTTTTTAGATCTGTGGGGGCTAGAGTTTCCACTTGGTTAGTGATTTTTATAGGATCTTCTACTGACTTCAAGGCTTGTAACATAAATTCCCTTTGCTCAGAAATTCTACACATGTCCATGACCGATACATCTGCCTTTAATATTTTTAAATATTCTACTATGTTGTAGTCTAGCTTGGGTGATTCTCGTGTATGGATGTTTATAGGATTTCTTTGGGAGACAAAAAGTGCTTTCGGGTGATTAGATGTTTGTTTTCCTCTCAAAGTTTGGGAAATGGTAAGGTCATTTGAGACCGGTTGGCCCCTACTTCGTGTTTGAACAACTGAAACCTCAGCGGTTGATTCTTGAACCTAAAATATATCATCGGAAGGCATTTTCAAGTTAGGATCCCACAACAACATGGATATTTCTTCCGATAGGTCAACTTCTTCCTTATCATCAGTATTCATCCCTGAGATGCTTGATTGCTTGGTAAGGGAAAATTCATCTAGGAACCGATTGGCCATCAAATTCATGGCATGTACCCATTGTGGGAAGTCTCTTTCAGAATGTTTCTCTTGATGATAATTACAGAAAGAGTCAGATGCTACATTTCCTAGGTTGATGTTTAAGTTGGTCGGAGGAGGTTCAATTTATTTGAATGGTGGGTTTCTTTTAAAAAAAGGTTTATAGGGCCTTTGGCCTTGGTTTCATTCCCCTACACTTCTTTTCATGTCTACGATTTCATTTGACAACTTCTTTATCATCCGTTGAAGTTCTTCTATGTCTCCACTTCCCTTTTCGCTACCTTGTTTTGTCTGTTTCCCTGGGTGTCTAGTCAACAAGAGTCCTCTCCTGGGTGGAGGTTGAGATTCCTTCTTAACTAGTGAGACCTGGCCCTCTTTACACCCTTTCATTTGGAATTCAATTGTTTTGGTTTCCTTGAAATTTTTAGCTAGGGTATGCTTGGTAGCCCTTTTTACAAACATGGAAATAGAAGTAGGTAGAGCATTAGAGTATACCTCAATTTGCAAATCCCGAGTGGGTTTACATTCGGGTTGAAATTTGTTCAGGATAGTGGTAAATCATTGATTGAAGTCTTTAACCTTTTCTTTTGAACTCATGGTGGCGAAGAACAATTTTGCCATTAAAGCTTCTATAGTGGTTTCTTCTGCAAATTTGTCTAAAAACTCTTTTTGAAACTTTGTCCAACTAGTTATGGATCCTACAGGAAATTTAAAATACCACGTGGAGGATGAATTCTAAAAGGTATAGGGGAAAATATTGCATACTACATATTCATGTTGGACATTCATCAGTCTAATATCTAGTATGAACTTTTAAATATGGTCTTTAGGCAATCCTGAGGTTTTAGGGTCAAATTTAGGGAGTAAATTTTCTGGATGTTGGGGGAGGTTATGTACTTGTCCGGGGATTTCCAGAGCATCTCTAGCCAATCAAGGTTGATTATTCTGAGGTGGGTTTCCTCTTTCTTCATTATGATCATTTCTATCCTCCATGTCATCCAACTCCAAGGTTGAGTGATCCAAGTTAAACCCTTCCTCTCCAGATTCAAAATTGTTGGGCTTAGAGTAGTTACCAGCTGGTGTTTCAGGGATTAGATTAAAGGGATGTTCGATCTTGGTGAGGGAGAAATATATCAAGTCTTCTAGTGTGTGAAGGAAAACATGGTCGGGGGTGTCGACCACTGGTCTACTTACTTTTTTTCTACGAGGAAGTAACGGAGCTAAGGGTAATGGTCCAATTTTTTGAGCATAAGCTCTTGTGATTCTTATGAACTGGTTCAACGCCTTGTGGGGAAGATCGTAAGGTCTTTCAGGGAATAAAATTTCTTCCTCTTTCTGGGGCGACTTACTGATTTCAGGAGTACTCAGTGTATGTGGGATGTCTTGGGAATGACTAGCCATGCATGTGGGATGTTTTGAATCTATAGGCTATGTGAAATATTATATCAGAAATATTGTTAGCCATTCATTCATCACGCCCTCTGTCTAGCGCCAATTTTGTTGAGGGGTCCTAAATCCCTTTGACTCAACAATAGGAACCAAACCTGCCATGGAGGCTCAATTAGACTCTGCATCGTTTAATGGTGGAATGGTTCTCCATATATTTCGATCCGACCAATTTATCGATGGGATTTACATAGTGATTGACATGATATCTTATTGTGAAAGTTCCTCCTTCAGTTTAAATGTTCTCTTTTGTATTTTCTGTTATTAGATGGGTCTGATTATAAGATGGGTGTTGGTATAAACCAGCTGATAAAAAGGGGGGTTTCTTAACTACTGAAGAAGGCTGAGCTTGGGATAACCCTAGTGCTCAAGAATGCAGACAAAGATATTCACACCTGGGACAAGCCTAGTACTAATACATTAACTTGTTGGCATTTCAATTATTGAATGAGATACAATTATCGAAAGAAAACATACATGCAATAAAATGATGGCAAGAAAAATAGTTTCCTTAGCTCTAGCATTAATCACACTTTAACACAACGATTTTCTTTCATAATTAGAGACGAGAACTACAAAAAATATTGAAACAACTAACTTATCAATAGATTCATAAAATCTTAGTCATTACAACATCCATTCATGAAATAAAGTTGGAAGTAATTCCTCCTAAAATCCAATCACACAATAACTTTGATAAAAAACAGAAGTTTGTCTCCGGTCCTAAAAAAGACGTCTCAATTAAGGTAGTTCACAAATAGTGCCTTATAATTCAAAAAATGAGGGTCTTTGCAAAAACCATCGATCATTTACTAAAATGTCAACCCTCTTATTTATAACGAGTCATTAACTAAAGCATAGCTATCAAAAGTGAAAGCTAAGTAAAACAAAACATCACCACATGGCGCTTCCAACTCTCTCTCTTCTAAGAATCATCAAATAGTTTCATTGAAGTGGATGATTGTTCTCATACTCTGACCATTTGATGAAGAGTTCCTCGCATGTGCTGGCATACGAGAATCTATGTTGGCCCATTGGGGTTGAAAGGATTTATTTTACTTCTACTACCTGTGCCCGATACTTAACTATTTTGACACTTAACTACTGCAATACTGATCGAGCCTTGATCCGGTGCTCCATGAACTATTGTACTTGACTTGATGCCATGCTCGCCAGCTTTTCTATCTCTGCAGTCCATGTCGAGTCTTGTTTTGCATTGTTGGCACAGGGGAAGACCCAGGGTTCAACGCTTCAACAACGCACCAACAAAACCCTAATTATTGGCCCTTTCGACAACACCCGGGAAGCAGATGAAGTCTCACCTGAGGTAGAGGCAGGGGGGGCTGCAGGACTCAAGTGTCTACAACCTAGCTGGGACACAAATCCGTGATCACAATAATTTAACATAGCACTTATCAATTAACATTCATTAGTCTTTATCCCTTATTCACATCGCAGGTTAAACTCTTATTATAGATAAGTGCAGTAGTAATCAAGATTAAGCACATCTAACCATTTAACACACAACATCAGAGCAGATCTAACATTCATTCATATATAAAGAACTAAGCATCAATGGATCTACGTATCATGCATCAATATTAAGAAAATACAAGTAGAAATGTCATGAACACATTGCACAAAGCACAATAACACAGGATATACATGGTCCATCCCAGTGTGGGGCTACGTCCACCAACTCTTCTCTTCTTTATTAGTCTCTTCAATCTCCTTACATGCACCAAGCGACAAAGTCAACTCTGCAAGGATAGGAGATCTGCATGCACCTTTCTAGATCCTCCTTCTCTGAGTTAGGTCAAAGCACAAATCCTTACACAGTCTATCTGCACAAAGCACTTACAAAACGCTTGCACTTAGCTCCACAAGCCTTAACACATTCGTGCACTAAGCCATATACCACTTCACACTAAATTTGATCTAAGTCCTATATACTTATTTATACATTACAAAATGGGCCTAAACATGGGTGAACCCATGGGTCGACATCCCATACCCGTTACATAAACTCTAAAATCCCAAAAATCCCATAAAAGGGGCGAGATCCCACGATCTCCACTTCGCCTAGGTGCTCTGTCTTCGACCAGCCTATCGAAGTCCCAAAAATGTTTAAGCATGACCAATATTCTCTCAAAACTTGGTGGAGGGCCAACAGACCCCCAACACTCACTTGTGGCTCGTCCCGAGTCACTCTGATCTGGGAAACACTGCTTTGAATTCCTTGAGCTTAGTTCAAGCTACCTTGACTTGCTACTTCACAAAAGCCTCCTACTCGACAAACTCCTGAATGAATTTCTCAGTGACAGGTCCCTCCAAGCGCTGTTCCATTGTTGTGACCACCTGTTCCAACTTTGATGCTTGTCCCTTGATTTCTTCAAAGAGGGTACAAAATTCATCTTACACTGGCTGGAGTCATTGTGTCACCTCCATCACTCTACTCTAGATGGCAGTGACCTGCTACAGAACTACGCAATGCTCCTGCCATATTTTAATCTTCTCAACGACTGTAAGTTGCTTCAGCTATGCTTGCATGGTCGATGCCTGTTTCTTTTCCTCCTGGAGCTGTGCCTCCAATCTCCTCAGCTCTGAGTCTTTTACAAGGTGCTGATAGGTCTGGGTGCTTCAATTACTTAGTTTCTTACATTCTGAATCCAATGCCCTGATTCTTTCTACTACACTCCTGGAAGTTTCTTCCCTATGATCTCACACTTCTTGCAGAGTGCTTGGCACTGCTTGGACTTCCAGCTCTGCTACTCTTTCTTGAAGCTGTTGAATGGATTCAACAAGCTTCCCCACTTGGCTCTGGACTGTCTCTTCTTCTATCTGAGCCAATCTCAGCACAAAGCAAAGTGCTCTAGTTACTACCTCTCTAACCCCCATATTCTCCATGAGCAGCTGGTCTTTCTCTTTCTGGATTTTCTCTCTGTCCTCCTCGAACTTTGCTCTAATGTAATATTTCTCTTGCTGTGAAACCCAAAGTTTCTCTAGGGATTCCTCATTTTATTTCTTCAAGGCCTCTGTGGCCTGTTCTTTTTCTTCTTGTACTTGATGAAGGTGAGATTCTGTCACATCTTGTATCCTTCACAATTGGGTGGGCTCATCCCCCAATTCTACACCTTCTGATGACTACGGTGTAGTAGACACTATGTGGCCCGAATAGATAGCTTGTTGTACCCCCTTCAGCTCTGCCTCGATTCTATCATACATTGTTTCCTACTTCACTTCATGTTGCTGCAAGATACCCTCCAAAGCATCTTCTGCCACTGTGATGATGAGATCAACATCATCCACTGTGAGTACATTCTGCGATTGAGGCTTATTGGCTCAGGATTTCTTCCGTGCTGAGGGTTTCTTTGGAGAAACCTTCCATTTCTTTGACGTCTCAGCCTCTGTTAGGGGATCCTTTGGTGATGTCACTTCTCCCTTTTCCTACTTGTCTTCTTCCCCTTCCTCTTCTTGGTTTACTTCGTCACCTCCTCCTCCTCCAGGTGAATCAGATGCAGTTTCCTCCAATGTGTTTTTTATGTCCTGCACTTCTTCCTTCTTCTTCTTTTTCTTAGTGTTTCTCAGTCCATCACACTCCGTCCGGGTGACCAGAGGACTTTCGATGATGTCGGGGTCGGAGAGCTCTGTCTTCTTGATTGGTACAAGGAATTCGGTTGACCATTCCTTGGTTATCTCCTCCGTGTCTTCATCATTCAATTTGTAGTATGACTGCAACTCCTGCTTGCTTTCATCCCTGCGTGCAGTGATGTAAATGAAGTGTCGATCTCTGTGGAAATTCGCTAGTGTCCTATAAGTATGCAAGGTGTTTGGGGTCATTTGGGTGAATGAATCAATGGCACATGTGAGTTGTAGGTAGTAAGTGTGGAACACCGCATTTGATTTCCACTGCTTCACCATATCACTCGTATACCACAAGGTGGTGAACCTTGTAGCTAATGGATCTGATGGCTCAACTTCAGGGAATGTCACTCCCTCTGGCATCTCCCAAGTGACAAATGCAATGAGAATTAATAACTAGCTGAAGTGGAATTCATAGCGTTGGTCCTACACTTCGCGACAATCCTTCTCCAACTCATTGACGAGGTAGCTTGCCCAGTTCATTTTCATGCCGTCGATGCACTTCCCTGCGAGGTCAACGACGAACCCTGTAACTTGTGTTGGTTCGTTCTTCTTGACGATCTTTCCAACGATCATATGAAAAGCTAGGTGCACTGTGCCATCTTGGATGGAGGCTACCTTGTAGACTTTCTTCACCTTCTACACATTGCCATAGGTTTCCTTTTTATGCTGCGCTAGGGAGAGATATGCAGCCTTACCTGGGTATAATTTCTAAGGGTATGATCCCTACATTCTCAATCCAGTGATTAGGTGGATCAGTGATGGATCCATAGTCACGTGCCTGTCTAATAAGAGATAACCACCATGGTAGAACAACAGGAGGAGTTTAACACACGTGTTAACCTCCTGATGTCTTCTGAAGTGGGGGATCTTCATGATTTTTAAGATCGTGGACCTCACGATCTCCTTAATCCATGGATGGGGGACTATCTTAGGATTCTTCCCAGTTGTCTTGGTTAGGTATCGATTTGGTGCGAGCAACACATAATTCTTTCGATCTCCCAGGTTGAAATCGTTGATCTTAAGATCAGGGATCAGTCCTAGCTGTGGTCTGACTATGCGTATCCCCTTTTGTAGGTATGTAGTGATGAGCGTGTACTTGAAGTCACACAGGACGCTGTCACAACTAACCACTTTAGTTAGAGGTGGGATGTAGTCGGGCAAGACCGATGAGATCTTCTTTGCGTTCGCCAGATCGTCATGGTGCTTGCTTCTTTTCTCAGTCACTTCTCGACTAGATCATCGTGCAATCGAGAGGGATTCTTGCAATCCTCCCATAAACAAGGTCTGTATTCCTATGGACATGACCTTCTCAACCATAAGGTCAATCAATATTTCTTCTACCGATTTCTCTACTGCGCTAAGGTCACCCAACATGCACGCTCGTGATCAAATAGCTCGGGTAGGTGAACAGACACTCAAGGAAATCGAACAGACGGTGAGGTCTATATAGTACAGCACAGTATGCGATCAATTCTCTATGGACTCAAATATATCAATTTGCAAAAGTAGTCCTGGTGTGACATTCAACAGATTAAATAAGCAACGGCGTAACAAATTCCTTCAATCAAGGATGATTTTAAGAATGGAAATTTATTTTAAAATGTATAAACCTTGGCGAATATTACTAATCCTTCATATGTCAACTATAAATGTTTGGCGATATGTTTTTAAAAATATTCAAATTTCTAAGTATTTTATATAGTTTTTATAAAATTTTGGCAATTTTTAAGGTAAAATAATTTTCTCCTATAGAATTTGGGCGAATAATTTTTAAAATAGCGAATCTCGTTTTTGGAAAAACCATGGAAAATTAGCCCATGAGCGAAATTTAGCCCATAAAATCATCCATGCCTTCAATGGGTCAAAATGCCTTAATCAATATGAATCCATAAGTGATGGTGTGGTCCCAATGGTCCAATGGTGTTCTTTACGACAATAACTGTGTTTCTAGCCATTTCGGGGTGTCATTCTAATGGTCTGGATGCCTCCAACGGTCATATAGCTTCGCTAAGTCGAAGTTCCATTCTGCATTGTTCTGCTATTCCGACGATGTTCAAGTCCTGTAATCCTGCATTCTACGAAGTCTTCTCTGGAACTTTCTGCAGTCTTTCTAACTTTGCCTTCTTCTTACTGAGCTTTCTTGCCTTCTTTCCTGTGATTTGAGTCTCTGGGTTCCTCTTTCCATTCTTTTTCTTATATTCTCTTAGCATAGTAGCTTCGCACTGTTGATGTTCTCTCAAAGGTTTCGAATGTAATATCTCTTCTCTTACTACTTCGTGTGTAGGTTCCCTTATCGAATTCATGGATAGGTTCTTTGAGCCTTCTTGTGTTTTTTCAACCTCGATAGCTAATTCTCTGGCCCTCAGTTGCTTCAACTTGTGCTCTTGTTCTTCTACTTGTCGCTCTATTTTTCTGGTTATGAAGTCCCTTAATTATTTCTTTTTTTGTTCTGTGGCTTCCTCTTCTTCTTTTCTTCGGATCTGATCTTTCTCAGTCCAGGTATTTCCTAACAAGAGTGCAAGATGAACGTTGTTCTCAAAAAAAATTATGACCTCAAATTATTCTTCAGTCGATGCTCCATGGGAAATCATAGGTACATGAGTAAGTCTTCCACATAAGCTTATCATCTTTCCTTTAAACAATCCTATCCCTCCTAATGAAGGAATCATATCAGGCTTTCCAAAAATTTCCCAAGTTCTTTCTCGCATGATATTCACCTGTGTTTCTTCATCCAATACACAGTCTATGTTGAAGTCTCCTATTATTGTTTCTATGCACTCCTTCTCTTTTAAGATTTATGGTAAATTGATGTCTCTGTGATCATTCAATGTTTCTTTCATCTACAATAATATAATCTGTGATTCTTTCTGGTGCTCTAGTATATCCTTAGTCTCTTGACCTTCTTCATAGTTTTCTTGTCTCATGTTCATATTTTCAACCTTAGCAATCATTCTAGGGCAATCCAAAAACTTATGTCCAATAGCTTTACAACAAAGGCAAGTAGGACCCAGACTAGGGAATTCCTTAGCAAGATGTCCTGGTCTTCTGCAGTTATAACACAGTGTCAATCCTCTCTTTCTTTTAAATGATCCCCAACCTTTTCTGTACTGCGCACTAGGATCACAGTGATGGACCTGCAATCTGCAAAAATTATTTCTAGGGTCCTGCATACACTTGTTAGTCCAAAAATTATCTCTATGCACAAGAATAACATATCTTTCACTAACTCTATCAACTTTATTCAGATCAAATCTTCTTTCTTCTAGCTGTGCCCTAGTTTTCAGACTAGGACAAAATCTGTCAAACATACCTAGATCCATACTTTCGAAGAAAAATTTTCCACTTAGCTTACCTTTTCTAGAGCACAAAGCTTTAATATCTTACCTCTTTTCTTCAGATCAGACTTCTCTTATTAGCACAGATCTTCAAAATTCAAGTAGAATACTGTGCACTATAGCGACAGATCTATGCACAAATATTTCTCTTTTCTTCAGTTCCTAGCAATCATAGTTTCAGTCTCGGCAACAGAACCATTTGTTGGCACAGGGGCAGGCCTACAGTTCAACACTTTAATAATGCACCAACAAAACCCTAACTATCAGCCCTTTCAACAACACCTGCGAAGAATATTAAGTCTCACCCGAGGTAGAGGCAGGGGGGGTTGCAGGACTCAAGTGTCTACAACCTAGCTGGGACATAGATATGTGATCAAAATACTTTAATAGAGCACTTAGAAATTAAAATTCAATAGTATTTAACCCTTATTCACATCCCAGGTTAAACCCTTATTATAGATCAACACAATAGTAATCAATCTTAAGCACATCTAACCATTTAGCACATAGCATCAGAGAAGATCTAACATTCATTCATATATAAAGCACTAAGCATCAATGGATCTACCTATCATGCATCAAGATTAAGAAAATACAAACAAAAACATCATGAACACATTGCACAAAGCACAATAACATAGGATATATGTGTTTCACTCCAGTGTGGGGCTACGTCCACCAACTCTTCTCTAGTATCTTCAATCTCCTTACATGAACCAAGCCATAGAGCCAACTCCGCAAGGACAAGAGATCTGCATGCACCTCGCCAGATCCTCCTTCCACGAGTTAGGTCAAAGAATAAATCCTTACACAATATGTCTGCACAAAGCACTTACAAATCACTTTCACTTAGCTCCACAAGCCTTAACACATTCGTTTACTAAGCCATATACCACTTCATAATGACTTCGATCTAAGTCCTATCTACTTATTTATACATTAGAAAAGGTGACTAAACATGGGTAAACCATGGGCCGACATCCCATACCCGTTACATAAACCCTAAAATCACGTAAAAGGGGTGAGATCCCGCGATCTCCGCTTCGTCTGGGCGCTCCATCTTTGACTAGCCAGTCGAAGTCCCAAAAATGGTCAAGCATGACCAAGGTTCTCTCAAAACTTGGTGGAGGGACGAGATGTCCCCAACACTCACTTATGACTCGTCCTGAGTCACTCTGATCTAGGAAACACCACTTCGAAGGCCTCAACCTTAGCTCGATCTCCCTCTAATTTTTGATTTACCAAAGCCTCCTACTCTACGAGCTTCTAAATGACTTTCTTAGTGACATGTCCCTCTAGGCGTTATTCCACTATTGTGACTATGTGTTCCAACTGTGGTCCTTGTCCCTCGATTTCTTCAAAGAGGGTGCAGACTTCATCCTGCACTGGCTAGAGTCACCGTGTCACCTCCATCACTCTTCTCTAGATGGCAGTGACCTGCTGTTGAACTGCGTGTTGGTCCTACGATATTTTCATCTTCTCAATGGCCGTAAAATGATTTAGCTGTGCCTGCATGGTCGATTCCTACTGCTTCACCTCTTGAAGCTGTGCCTCCAATCTCCTTAGCTCTGGGTCTTCCACAAGGCACTCATAGGTCTACGCGCTTCATTTACTGAGTTGCTTACATTCTGAATCCAATGACTTGATTCTTTCTACTGTGCTCCTGGAAGTTTCTTCCCTCTGATCTCTCACTTCTTGCAGAGTGCTTGGCATTGCTTGGAGTTCTAGCTCTGCTAATCTTGCTTGAAGCTTCCGAATGGCTTCAACGAGCTTCCCCACTTAGCTCTCGATTGTCTCTTCTTCTATCTAAACCAATCCCGACACAGAGCGAAGTTCTCTAGTTACTAACTCTCTAACCCCCATGGCTTCGCAAGCAGCTGGTATTTCTATTTCTGTATTTTCTTTCTGTCCTCCTCGAACTTTGCTCTAATGTCATCTTTATCTTGCTGGGCAACTCAAATTTTCTCTAGGGAGTCCTCCTTTTCTTGCTTCAAGGCCTCTGTGGCCTATTCTTTTTCTTCCTGTACTCAATGAAGGTGAGCTTCTGTCACATCTTCTATCCTTTTCAATTGGGTGGGCTCATCCCCCAATTCTACACCTTTTGATGACAATGATGCAGTAGACAACGAATCGAATATATAGCTTGTTGTACCCCCTTCAGCTCCACCTCGATTCTTTTATACATCGTTTCCTGCTTCACTTCATGTCGCTACAAGATACCCTCTGAAGCATCTTCTACAACTATGATGATGAGGTCAACACCATCCACTATGAGCACATTCTGCGACTGAGGCTTATTGGCTCAGGATTTCTTCCGTGCTGAGGGTTTCTTTAGAGAATCCCTCCCTTTCTTTGACATCTCAACCTTTATTATGAAATCTTTTGGCAGTGTCACTTCGCCCTTTTCCTGCTTGTCTTCTTCCCCTTCCTCTTCTTGGTTTACTTCATCGCCTCCTCCTCCTCTAGGTGAATCAGATGCATTTTCCTCCGATGTGCTGTTTATTTCCTACACTTCTTCCTTATTCTTCTTTTTCTTAGCGTTGCTCAATCCATCACACTCTGTCCGGGTGACCAGAGCACTTTCGATGATGTCAGGGTCAGAGAGCTCTATCTGCTCAACTAGTACAAGGAATTCGGATGGCCATTCCTTGGTTATATCCTCCATGTCTTCATCAGTCAATTTGTAGTAGGACTGCAAGTCCTTGCTTTCATCCCTGCACAGAGTGATGTAAATGAAGTGTCAGTCTATGCAGAACTTTGCTAGTGGCCTGTAAGTATGCAAGGTGTTTGGGGTCATTTGGGGGACTGACTCAATGGATCATGTGAGCTGTAGGTAGTAAGTGTGGAAAACCACATTTGATTTCCAATGCTTCTCCATGTCACTTGTATAACACAAGGTGGTGAACCTTATGGCCAATGGCTCTAATGGCTCGAATTCCAAGAATGTCTCTTCCTCTGACATCTCCTAAGCGACAAATGAAATGAGAATTAATAACCAACTGAAGTGGAATTCATAGCCTTGGTCCTACGCTTCGCGACAGTCCTTCTCCAACTCATTGATGAGGTATCTCACCTAGTTCATTTTCATGCCCTCGACACACTTCCTTGCGAGGTCGACAATGAACCCTATAACTTGTGTTGGTTGGTTCTTCTTGACGAGATTTCCAGCGATCAACTGACAAGCTAGGAACACTGCACCATCTTGGATGGAGGCTACCTTGTAGCCTCACTTTCCCTTCTCCACATCGCCATAGGTATCCTTTATACACTATTCCAGGGATTGATCTACAACCTTCCCTAGGTACAATTGCTAAGGGTCCAGTCCCTACACACTCAATCCAGTGATTAGGTGGATCAGTGTTGGATCCACAGTCATGCACCTGTCTAACCAGAGATAACCTCCATGGTAGCACGACATGAGGCATTTAACGCACATGTTAACCTCTTGATTTCTGTTGAAGTGGGGGATCTTCATGACGTTTAAGATCGTGGACCTCACGATCTTCTTAATCCATGGCTGGGGGACTATCTTGGGATCCTTCCCAGTCATCTTGGCTAGGTATCGATGCAGTGCGAGCAACGCATAATTATTTCGGTCTCCCAGGTTGAAATCGATGATCTTAAGATCATGGATTAGTCCTAGATGTGGTCTGATTGCACATATCCCCTTCGGGAGGAATGCAGTGATGAGAGTGTACTCGAAGTCACATGGGATGCTGTCATGACTAATCGCGCCAGCCAGAGGTGGGATTTAGTTGGGCAAGACCGACGGGATCTGCTTTGCGTTCGTAAGATCGTCGCGATGCTTTCTTCTTTTCTGAATCGCTGCTCGACTAGATCACTGTGCAGTCGAGGGGGATGCTTGCAATCCTCCCATCGATGAGGCCTATATTCCTGTGGACATGACCTTCTCTACTATAAGGTCGATCAATATTTCTTCTACCAATTTCTATACTGCGCTAAGGTTGCCCGACATGCACACTCGTGATCAAATAGCTTAGGTAGGTGAATAGACACTCAAGGAAATTGAATGGAAAATGAAGTATAGACAATACAATGTGGTATGCGATCAATTCTGTAGGGATTAAATATCTTAGTTTTCAAAAGTGGTCCCGATGTGGCATTCGACATATTAAATAAGAAACGACGTAACAGATTCCTTCAACGGGTCGAAATGCCTTAATCAATACGAATCCATCTGTTATGGCGTAGTCCCAACAGTCCAATGGCGGTCTTTCTGACAATAACTATGTTTCTAGCCATTCTAGGGCATCGTTCTAATAGTTGGGACACCTCCAATGGTCATATAGGTTTGCCATGTCAAAGTTCCATTCTACCTTGTTTTACTATTCCGACGATGTTCAAGTCCTGTAAGCCTGCCTTCTGTGAAGTTGTCTCTGGAACTTCCTACAGTATTTCTAAGTTTTCCTTCTTCTTACTGAGCTTTCTTGCCTTCTTTCCTGTGATATGAATTTCTGGGTTCCTCTTTCCATTCTTTTTCTTATCTTCTCTTAGCATAGTAGCTTCGCACTGTTGATGTTCTCTCAAAGGTTTCGAATGTAATATCTCTTCTCTTACTAGTTCGGGGGTAGGTTCCCTTCTCGCTTGCATGGATAGGTTCTTTGAGCCTTGTGTTTTTTCAACCTCAACAACTAATTCTCTGGCCCTCAGTTGCTTCGACTTGTCCTCTTGTTCTTCTACTTGTCACTCTATTTTTCTTGTTATGAAGTCCCTTAATTCTTGGTTTTTCTATTCTGTGGCTTCCTCTTCTTCTTTTCTTCGGATTTGATCTTTCTCAATCCAGGTCTTTCCTAGCAAGAGTGAAAAAGGAGCGTTGTTCTCAACAAACTCTATGACCTCAAATTCTTCTTCAGTCGATGCTCAATGGGAAATCATTGGTACATGAGTAAGTCTTCCACATAGGGTTATCATCTTTCCTTTAAACAATCCTAACCCTCCTAATGAAGGAATCATATCAGGCTTTCCCAAAATTTCCCAAGTGCTTTCTGGCATGATATTCACCTGTGTTTATTCATCCAATACAAATTATGTCGAAGTCTCCTATTCTTGTTTCTATGCACTCCTTCTCTTTTAATATTTTTGGTAAACTGATGTCTCTGTGATCATTCAGTGTTTCTTTCATCTACAATAATATAATCTGTGATTCTTTTTGGTGCTCTAGTATATCCTTAGTCTCTTGACCTTCTTCATAGTTTTCTTGTTTCATGTTCATATTTTCAACCTTAGCAATCATTCTAGGGCAATCAAAAACCTTATGTCCAATAGCTTTACAACAAAGGCAAGTAGGACCTACACTAGGGAATTCCTTAGCAAGATGTCCTGGTCTTCTGTAGTTATAACACAATGTCAATCCTCTCTTTCTTTTAAATGATCCCCAACCTTTTTTGTACTTCTTACTAGGATCACAGTGATGGACCTGCAATCTGCAAAAATTCTTTCTAGGGTCCTGCATCCACTTGTTAGTCCAAAAATTCTCTCTATGCATAGGAATACCATATCTTTCACTAACTCTATCAAATTTATTCATATCAAATCTTCTTTCTTCTAGCTGTGCACTAGTTTTCAGACTAGGACAAAATCTGTCAAACATACCTAGATCCATACTTTTGAAGAAAATGTTTCAACTTAGCTTACCTTTTCCAGAGAACAAAGCCTTAATATATTACTTGTTTTCTTCATATCAGACTTCTCTTCTTATCAAAGAGCTTCACAAGTCGAGTGGAATACTGCGCACTATAGCAACATATCTACGCACAAAGCTTTCTCTTTTCTTCAGTTCCCAACAATCACAGTTTCAGTCTCGACAATGGAACCATTTTTTGGCATAGGGGTAGACCCAGGGTTCAAAACTTCAATAACACACCAAAAAAACCCTAATTATCGGCCCTTTCGGCAACACCTACAAAGTAGATGAAGTCTCACCCGAGGTAGAGGCAGGGGGGGATTACGGGACTCAAGTGTCTACAACCTAGATGGGACACATATATGTGATCACAATACTTTAACAAAGCACTTAGCAATTAACATTCATTAGTATTTAACCCTTATTCACATCGCATGTTAAACCCTTATTATAGATCAACGTAGTAGTAATCAAGCATAAGCACATATAACCATTTAGCACATAAAATCAAAGTAGATCTAACATTCATTCATATATAAAGAACTAAGAATCAATGGATCTACCTATCATGCATCAAGATTAATAAAATACAAACATAAACATCATGAACACATTGCACACAATAACATAGGATATACGTCATTCACCTTAGTGTGGGGCTACGTCCACCAACTCTTCTCTTCTTTATTAGTCTCTTCAATCTCCTTACATGCACCAAGCCATAGAGCCAACTACGCAAGGACATGATATTTTCATGCACCTCGCCAGATCCTCCTTCCCTGAGTTAGGTCAAAGCACAAAGCCTTACAGAGTCTATCTGCACAAAGCACTTACAAAACACTTGCACTTAGCTCCGCAAGCCTTAACACATTCATGCACTAAGACATATACCACTTCATACTGACTTCGCTCTAAGTCCTATCTACTTATTTATACATTACAAAAGGGGCCTAAACATGGGTGAACCCATGGGATGACATCCCCTACCCATTACATAAACCCTAAAAGCCCAAAAATCCCGTAAAAGGGGCAAGATCCCGCGATCTCCGCTTCTCCTGGGTGCTTTGTCTTTGACCAACCTATCGAAGTCCCAAAAATGGTCAAGCATGACCAAGTTTTTCTCAAAAATTGGTGGAGGGCCAACATGCATGTTGCTTGACTATGTCATGCAAGTTGACAAAGTCCTCGGATGAGACAAATTTTGGGAGGCCGATGTCTTTCATCTCCCGATTAATATTTACACAACTACTGGCCCATTTTTCCTGAATTTCCCGTTGAGGTTCCTGGGCCATTTTCACCTAGTATTCGACTGCTTTTCTAATCCGATCTATGTTGTTTTCCCTCAACACCTAAATTTCATGCTCTTCTGTGTCTGGGCCCTTTTGAACCACGTTGATGTAATCAATTCTTTCCATTGATTGATGAGTCTTATCATACCATATTTCCACATCCTTGTAGGTCGCTAGTGCCATAAGGGTGTCTTCTTGGAAGTCGGCTATCCCCACAGTGAAAAGGTGTCGTTCATTCGTGAATGTTTCATAGGCATCTTGGAACTCACTCCTCAAAAACACCATGGCTTGTGTGGAGTCCTGATAGTATTTTTCTAGATGGCGTAGTTTGTCCAACTTCTTTAGCACAACGACCAGATCCTTTTCATTTCTTCTTTCTCTGTCCAAGGTGGCATCTGTGATATCCATCCATGTGCCGATAAGTTCAGATGTCTTGGCATGCTCTATCCTGATCAGTTCTTCCTCTGTGGTGATGAGAATCAAATTATCCAATGTAAGCCTCCTCTTCTTAGTGGTTCTCTTCATGATGGATTTTCTCTTTTGGTCATAGGCGATTTCTTGTATATTGACGAACTCATCAACAAGTTCGAGGATTTGTTTTTCTCCCCAAGTTAGAGTATTTCCCAGGCTCCCGACTGTGTATATCTGTTCTAGGTTGGGTTATTGAACCTCTTCTATATGTCTCTATGGATTGACTTCCATTTGTTTCTTTCTTAGTTGATGTTTTAATGAAAGGCTCCACCCCAAGAGCATACTCCAATTGCCTCGCGGTCCCTAGAGAAGAACCTTCAATTGTTTTAGCTTCTTTTAGCTTGGGTGCTCTTGGCGAGTGTCTGGTGGTTGGATTTCTTGGTGACATCTTACTTGCAACTAAAAAATAGTTAGAAACCGTGTGAGAGATCAAATGTATATATAAACCATGACCGACGAAATGAAAAACTTGAACACATACCTCTGCAGCTTGTTTAACCTGGTTTTGATAATTTGAGGATCAACATAGTCTCGAGACGCTTCCTTTGCTTCTTTAGATGCTATGGAATTCAAACTTGTGCGTAGAATGAATTTGTTCAAAACCGTTCTAGATATTTAAACAAGGATGAACTTACCTTGTCGCATCAACCATTCAATTCAGATTATGAGTGTAATTTCATCAAATCTGCCACCAGATATTCAAATATGTTTAAAATTAAATTGGATCATGGGTTGACAGCATAGGCACGGGTGGTAACGTGGCCTATCGACGATTTCAAATTTCTGTTGTTCAATCGACACATGAGGTAAAAAAAATGTGGGATCAAGCATTAACTAGTCTATTAAATGTCCAAATATGATCGTATCCTATGCCAAAAACATCCCATCATTTCGCTATCCCAGTGGGTGAGTTGGGGGTCGAGATTCTGCTTCGAGCACTTTTCGTTGATAACTTCTTGCAAAAGCTCCGACGTCGATCGATCTTTTCGTATAGAGATGATTTGGCGAGGCTGACCTGTAGGTGTGACTAGGACAGAGGAAACCTTTAGACAACTTGAGATGAAATTAGGCCATACGAAACCCTTACGTGATAAATACACGTGGCACTCGAGACTGATGTCTTGATTTATTCGTGTTAATCAGAATCGAGAGTTTCTTTAAGCTATATGTTCTAAGACTTGATCCTTTCTTGGCGATGCCTAAAAGTATCAAGGATTGACAATCGACGATAAACCCACCCAAGTGCTCCCCAATTGAATCTCACAAAAAAGTATCGATGTTGAAAGTGTATCGGGGATCAACGATCGACAATATGCTTGTCGTAAACAAAATGATTATCTTAACCTTTCCAGATTTCCTTGGCCTTGATACAGCATATCGGTCATCGTTCATTGGCTATCGGTGATTTGTTTATGGATCTTGTCAATGTCTATCCTTCCTTTATTTTTCCGATACTGAAGGGGATTGGTTATCTCCTGGGTTTTTGTGGGTCAGAAATTAGTGCAACTGTGTGGCCACTTTACCTTCTTTTATTATTGTCGGCTCTGAACAGAAGTACCTCAGTCACGATGTTAATTGTCGATTCTTAATTGGAATGTCAAGTTCTTTTAGACAAAAGGTTTATTTTAACAAGTTCAAACACATCTGATTTGATCAATAAGAGTCATGAAAACAAAACAAAATAAACCACCCCCCAAAGTGAAATCAATTTAGACAGTAAGAGAAAACAAGTGGTACCCAAAAAGTGATAAAATTCCATAAGGCTTTTAGGGTGTGTTGAGTGCTCAACACAATCTTCATCACAGGTGCATTGGTTAGAAGGAATTTCATCTCTTGGAATCTTTCTTCACATTTTGATGTCCAAATGAATTTAACTTCCTTTATTTGAAGGGAGGTGATTGGGCAACCAATCTTGGAAAATCCTTTTATGAACCTCCTATAGTATCTATCTAGGCCCATAAAGGATTTGATGTTATATACATCATTTGGGGTAGGCCAATCCATAATGGACTTGATCTTGTCATGATCGATTGCCACTCCTTCTTCAGAGATAACAGGGACTAAGTAATGGACTTGTTTCTAGAAAAAGTCACACTTAATAAACTTAGCATAGAGCTGATGTTCTCTTAGTACTTGAAGCACTATCTTGAGATGTTCTTCATGCTCTTCCCCATTCTTAGAATATATTATGATATCATCAATGAAAACCAATATGAATCTGTCAAAGAACTTACTGAGTACATTATTCATTAAGCTCATAAAAGTGGCTGGTGCATTGGTTACCCCAAATGGCACCACCACACATTCATAGTGACCACATCTTGTCCTAAATGTTGTTTTTGTGGATGTATTTGTCCTTAATTTGGACCTGATGGTATCCATACCTCAAGTCAATCTTGGAGAAAATTGCAACACCCCTTAATTGGTCAAACAAGTCATCGATCCTTGGCAAGGGATACTTATTATTAATGGTCATCTTATTGAATTGTCTATAGTTTATGCACAACCTGAGTGTGTCATCCTTATTTTTCACAAATAATGTTGGTGCTCCCCATGGAGACACATTAGGCTGGATGTATCATTTGTCCATCATCTCCTTTAGCTTTAGTTTGAGCCCAACTAGCTCTGGTGTACATATTCTATAGGGTGTTCTAGACACTAGCACTGATCCTGGTGCAAGTTATATTGAAATGCCAATATCTCCTCTTGGAGGTAGACCTAGTACCTCTTCTGGAAACACATATCTATACTCTCTTAATATGGGATGGTTCTCTAGGCTTGGTTTATTGTTCTCAATAGAGTCCAACACTTGTATTGCATACAAAGGACATCATTTTTTGCAATACTTCTTCACTTGAAGGGACGATATTTGTCTCACCGAGACAGGATTTTGAATCCCTTGCAGGGTTATTTTTATCCCTTCTACATATTCACACTCTAAAGTTTTATTGTAGTAGTCCAACTTGGTTTTATGGGAAGCCAACCAATCCATGCCAATCAACAGATCATAAGATCCTAAAGAGAGCATTTTTAGGGTTGCTTGGGTGGGTAATCCATTCATAATGAATTGGCATGCTGGTATGACCTCTGTTACTTTTTATTTTGATTCTAGTGGCTAGTTGTACCAACCATGATTTAACATGTTTAAATTGATGCAATTTACATTTCTCAACAGTTTGAGGGGAAACATAACTCAAATTAGAACCAAGGTCAGTTAAAATGGAAACTAGATTGTTGGAAATCATACCTTCCATATCCACCACTGAAGCTTGGTGGTCAACTTGTCTATTATCCAAGGTTGCATAAATTTTTGGCATGCTCCTAGCCACATCATTGACTTTGGTAGTCTCTTAGACATTGTAGACCCTCCTATTGTTATGTTTCCTATGTGGGAATTCCCTCAGCAGATGTTCTTCTCCACAACCCCAACATTTCAAGGGTTCTCTCTTTGTGTTATTAGTCTTACCTGAGGCTGCTCCAAAGGGTTTATCCCCACTTTGATATCGGAAATTTTGCTGATATACACTTTTAGTAGTAAGGCTCATCTTAGAACCTTTCCCATGGTTCTTGAATATTTAGGCTTTAAACCCCTTCTTCTTGAATCCCAAATTACTTTTCTTCTTCCAGTCCTCATGAGGTTTTGTCTTATTCTTGAATTTCTCATAGAAATACCTTTCCTTCCAGATAGTGTCTTCTAAAGGATTTGGATCATCAAACTCAATTCTATCCCAGAAGGATTGAGGTAGTCCACTAATAAATTGTTGCATCTTTACTTTTTCATCCTTTATGTAGGGAACATACCTTATCAACTCAAGAAATTTGTTGATATATTCATCTATTGTGAGTTGTACTAACTTGAGTTCATAGAACTCCTTGGTCTTCCCATCAAAGTATTTATTTGACATATACTTCTTCTTGAAGTATTTCTCAAATTGTTTTTATGACAAGTCCTTCTCATGGATTCCTTTCACATTCTTATGCTCCTCCCACCAAATGGAGGCCTTTCCATTTAGGTTGAAAATGGTTATTCAAGCCTTTAAGTTTTCAGAGTAGTCATGCACTCTGAAGTAGTTCTTCAACCCAAGCAACCAAAATTCTTCTTCTTCCCCCTTCTTAATCTATCCATCAAAGGTGGGTGGTTTGGTTTTCTTAAACTCTTTAGGGTCATGACTCTTGGAATGTTTCCTCTTCTTTCCTTTCCTCTGGGAATGTGAACTAGTTTTTCTACTAGAAGATCCTTTGGAGTTGTCAATTTCATCACCCAAGGATTCTTCTAATGAGTGTCTCTTGGCTCCATGTTGGGCCTTCTTTGAGTCGCTTCTCCTTGTTTGTCCACTTTCAGGACCATGCTTTCATATCTCAGGTGGAATTTGAGTTTTCTTAGTATGATATTTGTCCACACAACTGGCTACTGGTCCATGTTGCAGCTGCCTTTGTATATCTGATAATATTTGCAGTAGGACTGCATTAATTTCAATTTTATTTTCCTATTCTTTTATTATCCTTTCATTGTGAGCCTTACAACTCTGTAATTCTTCCATGAGGCTTCTTATGGTTTCATCCAAATATGGAGGGGTTTCCATCGCCTTCCTCTCATCAAAATCCTCCTCTCTATTTTGGGATATTTCCCCCAGCTCATGATGTGTCACCATCCCTTACGCTGTGGTTTTATTACTGTCCACTCACTGCTTGAGTGCTAATAAAACGTTTTTTGTTAGTTAATCTTTTACTAGTTTATGATCAAGACACAATTCATATTTTTTTTCAAAACATATACAAAAGAAGAAGGTTTCATTCCTCTCTTCAGTATAGGTTTAAATAATCCTCTCAGGAAGGGGGTAATATAGGGTGTTACTCTTAAAGGGTCCATAATAATATTTTTATGTGACTTGTTCATGAGCCCAAGCAGGCCAAGTGTTGTTTCCTGCTCTGATACCAATTTGTAATAAACCTGAGCCCTAAGTACAATTTCTAGGTGTGGGGCATCAAAATTTTTCTTTCCTTAATCATATCAATTCCTCCTTTTGAGGTCTCCATCCTCTTCTAATCAACTGTATCTTTCTAACAATTGTTACTAGGATCAAATCCTAGCTCTGTATTGCAATTTAAGACCTCCCAAACCTCTTCAGGTGTTATTAGTCAAGGACCACGTGGCACCCACATGGGTCCATATCATTCATACCATCCTCAAGTTCTGCAGTCTTGGAGATTCCCCAATGTTCCTACATCCATGGTGGAAGTATATCCATCGTCCAATCCAATAATTGGTATGGATCCTCATTTAACACATAAGATAAAGGGGGAATTTGGCATTCATCACTTCGACACTAAACGCCCCTTTTCCTTTCTACATGCATGTCCTCCAAATTTCCAAATTCCCAAACTCTAGAAAGATCCCAAATTCTTGCCACGTGGCTCTAGCCTTCGGTCCATTCGGCTCGAAGGATCCAGCCTTACACGTGGTGGCACATTAAACATAGAGGCAAGGACAGGTGGGTCTTGAGTATTCCACCCACCATTAGGAAAAGCGAATATGTGATAAGGGGGTGACACGCGACAAGGTAGAGATGACATGTGGACTCGTTAGTGGGTGACATGTGTCACATTCTAATGAGAACATAGGGTCTATGAAACATGTGAATCATGGTGACACGTGGCATGTCAATCATGGGTGCACATCACCCTAGGTGACGTCAATGTTCCAATTCACTCCAGGATGATAGCCTTCCAACACCCTTACATCTCACGGTCAAGATGTGTCCACGTAGACCCATTGATCTACGGCCTTGGTTACTTCGTAACTTCGGCATTCGTGGAATCCGCTATGTGACTTCCTCCTTTCTCCCATACTAGTTAGTGTTGGGTTGACCATGATCTAGATCTAACAGTTGGGAATAACCCTGCATCGTCCTCATATCTATGAAGCACATGACCTTGCGAGTTTGATGTTTGGAGGTTTCTGCTCGCTTACGACCCCTTTTTCTCCTGAAGTGGTCAACGTTGAATTGACTGCAACGTGGTTCCAATACCCAGGAAAGATCCATAAGCATCCCTAAATCTACGTTTCACATTAATTAACAACTCTAACTTTCAAGGGTTTTGGAATTATGACGGTTCCATTCCCCCGAAGTAGGACTTCACTCAGGTGTTGTACGCGATCCCCTCTACTGGTCGATCAAACAGTTAAGAGGGGGTCCTCATTGAAATCCCCAAATCCATCGTTCACATCAATTCATAGCTCTGACATTCGCGGAATTTGGAGCTATAGCACCTCTATTCTCTCGAAGTAGTCAACGTTGGACTTACCTCAGCATAGATCCAATGACCAGGGTGATTCCCGAATACCCTCAGGTTTGTAGCTCGAGTTACTTCATGCTTGGTAGATGAGTCAGGGTTTAACAGTGGGATAGGTCCGTCTATTATGGTTAGGGTCATTGCCACATTGCAACAAGTTGCCTTCAACTGGTTTGAAAGTGGTAAGGCCATGACACCCCAGAGCTCCGAGCTCCCAGAGTTCCAAACTAGAAATCTTAGCTCCTTTCGGGCCGAGCGTAGGGTTCTGAGACCTTGGTCATATGGAATCTCAAATAATTCCCGTGGGCTACACGCTTAGATGTTAGCCGTGAATTGGTTAAAGCCATGGATATGAGCCCTTGATCACATAGGTGAAGGGTCTAAAGGAGGCACCCTCCTTCCACAGAGTTTGAAATTAGTATTCCCATGAAGGTGAATTTGAGAGGTCAACATGACTTAAGCATTCCAGTTAACCCTACCTCGACTCTCTTGCAGACTCATGTCCCATACTCTCTAGCTTCTAAACTGAGGAAAGAAAAAGAACATTCAAAAGCATTTTTTCACATGAAAACAATAATTATTTCTACCTTAATCATTCAATCCATAATTTAGTGATACACATGTATATTCAATCATCATTTCCATTCCAATACACAGAGTATGAAAATACTTATCAGAAACTAGAAATCATGAAGTGACTATTGAAAGGGGTGCTTGTTTCCACCTAACCATAGGCACAACCACTTCTGAATGGATTTATCACTGGCCACCTCCTAGCTAGACCATGATGCTTTGAGAGAGGCTATTTCTTCTTGCTCCATGATAGTTAGGGATGAATGTTACTCTCCTCCTCCCACATGAACTTAGCAAAAATGTTTTCCATGTACCAAGAAAGGGGGTCTGCAACGAGTACTTCCACATTCACTCGTCAGCCCCATTTATCAGCTTGGACTGAAAACATTGCCAACAAATTATTGCGCCCATAATGATATTGGTTTTTAGTTCTCTCGCTAAACCAAAGAGATACAAGCGCTCTTTTCTCTTCTTGATATGGGTCTCTCCACTCTGCTTCCTCACAGATCTGCCTCTTCTCATGAAATTAATTCCTTTCTTTCCCTAAGTAATATTGCATGGGTCTGAATCCCTGGCTCGTGGTCAGGTCTAGAAGCCTTATAGATGGGTACTCTACCCCATATCCTCATTAACTTTTGAGGAGGGCCTTCCCAACTACCATCCTGACTGGTGATTCATTTTTGGGTCAGAGGATTGTTCTGGGTCTGAGCAATTAAATCCAGTAAGGTGCTAGTTTGGTGGGGGTCATCTCAACCATTTCTGGTTCCCCTCACCATCTCTTTCATAACATCATGTTCTATGTTGGAAAACCCCCCTTTCAACAGTTATGCAACATTATTCATTTTTATTTATAACAAAAATGCATACATTACCTTTTTATAACAAAAGGTTCATCACATTCAACATTCACACACATTCAGTCTGCCACAACCTTTTGACATGTTATAGTTATGTTTACAAGCTGGGGGAAACGGGGGTATTACATCGGGTTACTTGAAATTTGAAGTAGTTCAATCACTCTGAATTTTTACCTACCGAATAAGTCATGAAGTTGTGGTGATCAATTGTTGTCAGTTGTTAGTACACCTTATGCTATCCCTCCATTGTACTTGATCAAACAATCGAGAATGCTCTCGAAGTAGATCAATGGTTAACGTTAATTTGTGACTTTGTCCTTTGATTCTTTAGTTGTTTGGTATTCCTCATAATATCAAATCGTTCAACGTCAGGATGACTATTCCTTCCCCTGTATGATTGAACGGTCTAGAGATATTAGATCAACAATCAATGTTATTTCGTGACTTCGACCTTTGGTGCTCCGGGTATTTCTTCTGGTAGGAGAAACTGGTTATCCCCGAAGGCTATAGTATCGGATTGACATGGCGTGTTGACGTCACTAATGATGACATGGACCCTTGGTGAGTGTCCCATGTGTCGACCTGATTTGTGATTTTTACACTCCTTATGTGCCACATCGACCTTGACACTTGTCGCTATTTGATTGAGCCATGTGTGATGTTTGTCTTTTACTACATGTCTCCCTCCTAGATCATGTATTTTCACTTCTTGGCTTCGGTACTTCATGGCTTAGAGAATTTTTCACTTTTATATCAACCTTCTATCATCGTCGAAGTGCCAAATATGTTTTTATACCATTTGATCTTTCCTTGTATTGATATGACGACCTATGTTTACTTCGGGACTTCGTGGCTTTGGCCCCACTTATCCTATCCTTCCACTAATTCATCCAACAATCGAGAATGGTCCCAAAATGGATCAACATTTAGTGTTACTTCCAAACTTTAGGATTTCAAATCTTACCCTATCCTTCCACTTTATGTCGATCAACGATCGACACGATTTCCCAGCTCTTCCTTTGACCCGACGGTCGACGAGAGTTCGTGAATTCAAGGCTTCGAACTTCATGTATTCGTACATGATTCAGACTTATTTTCACTGGAGTGGTCAACGCAGGAGTTGACCACCTTATTTCCTTTAGTGTGATCTGACGGTTCAACATTTCCATTCCATATCGATGGTCAATGCTTAATTCTATATCAAATCTTGATCTAATGGCTAAGAAACCATATGAATCTCCTTCATGATTGATGGTTGGCGTTATTTCGTGATTTTGGGATTTTATGGATTCTTCCTTGTCTCCAGTAATCACCGAAGTGGTGAAGTGGAAAATTTCTTTATCCGCTACTTGATTCAATGTTCTGTAATTATATTGCTTCAAATCTGATGGTTGAGATTTAATCCTTCCCAACCTCTGACTTCACCTCGATCTAACAATCCTGGATTGCCTGAACTAAGAATGAATGGCTCTTGTAACTCGATCCTTTACAAAAGGATTTCTTTACTCACATAACTCTGTCTCCTATTTTACTTCAAATGCACCATCTCTTCTGAGCTTCGATTAACGTTCTTCCTTTTGAATTTTGTGTCAGTGCACTCCTCTATGCACTGTCTTTATCAAAACAGAAGGCTATCTCTTCTTATTTTTTAATAACTATTTGTGCATTCTTTTATGCATTGATATTTAGTCTCTAAAACTTCTGAGCTCTTAATTCCTTGTGCTACATTACTCCTTCTTTACGTGGATTCTTTGCATGCTACTTCTCCTAAGATTTAGGAACATAGGATCACTGTTGATCCTATCGTGATCAATAATGATCACAAATTGCTTCTGCTCCAAGGTGATTTTCTTTTTTCTCTGATTACTGTATATGTTTGACTCATGTTTCCATCAATGACAACACACAATCAATAATGCCAACAATCCCCCCCTTTGGCATTGAGGGAAACATATCTGTAAAACAAATAATTTTTCTCCTCCTATCACTGATCTCATTTTCAGGTGGGAGGATTTAACTTTTACTTATACGAAATACTGATACCAAATTTGTTTTACTATTTTTATCCCCTTTGACATCATCACAAAGAGTTAAAGTTTTACTATTTTTCTTCCTCTATGAATGTGTCATTTGTTATTTCAATCTCTTGGAATTTTGTGCTCAAATAGTGATCCGGATTTATGTAGGAACACAATGAAATGCAGAAATACACATAAACGCAGAGATGCAGCGGAAATAAGACTTTATTTCATTAATCACAAATGACTGAAATCTGCTT
>JZKD02S0679921.1:112192-123995 GCA_000966675.3 Picea glauca | reverse complement strand
ATGTCTGGAACTTTTCATTGTTTTTCACACTTTCATAAATTAATTGAACTAACTGAATAAGATATATGAAACTCAATTAATTATTCATAAAAATGTATAACACAAACTGTATGAAGTAGATAAAATATATTTCTTTTATTTATTTAATTTGAATGAATACAAATAAATCAATCCTTCAATATTTTCAACTTCAATAGAATATGAAAGATCTAACTCTCTGATACAAGACCCAACTTGTAGTTCTCATATCCAACTGAGAAATGAGGAATCCAACCCTCATAAAAAGAACCATCTTGTTGATCTCAAATCCAACTGAGATGTAAGGAATACAACCCTCATAACTAGACTCAACTTGTAAACAAGCATCAAGCTGATAGAATCAACTTTCACTCAATCCACACACGCACATATATCCACCAAGACACTCTTAGATTCACCACCACTTCTGGTTTATATAGTATTTCAATAGGTATAGGGTTGAACCATTGTGTCTTTTTGACATGAACGATTGCATCTCTTCATTTAATTTTAACATAAATAATCTTTTCCTTTTATTCTCAATTTAATTAGAAAGATAATATTGATTCGAATTTTGTTCTCATGAGTTGATCACAAATATGGATCGACTCATTATATTGTTCCCATGCTTCTATTGCGTCCCAAATTTGCCAACAGATCATATTCGAGATTTTACCAGCTCTCTGTATTGTTATGGTGTTAATATTGTCAAATTACTCTACAGGCCTTATGTTGTTTACAAAAATGATTTTTGTATGAGATGATTCCTTCAACCCAGTGTTCAAATGACCATGCACTCAAAACCACGGGCCTATCCATTTAAGAGTTGTTCCTAGCACTTCTTATTTCATCGTCTTTCCTCTATCATGAGACCAGAACCCATGACCAAATGCAAGTCCTAACATGCACTAATCCAGTGATTTCAACAATATCCTCGATAATAAAACAAATCGATGATCAAGACTTAATATATGGTTGAGTGGACAATTTTTGTTCACTCCAAGACTTTGGTGATTCGTGACTCCAAACTTTGCAGTCTTCCAATTCTCCCGAAGAAAATTCCACCAGAGTGTGTATCAACACTTCTCTACTTAATAACCTTCACATTTCCAGAATCTATGACCATAGGCTTAGGCAAAAGGTAGCTCCTGCTTTCCGGGTATTCTATTATTCGTGACTCTGGGACTCTGGGTTACTCGAACTCTAATGTAATTCAATACCTCTGAAGGTTTACCTACCAAATAAGCCATGAAGTCACGGTGAACGCTTGTTGTCAGTTGTTAGTAAACCTTGTTGAAATGGATACTTGACACTGCGAGGGGGGGGGTGGTGAATCAGTGTCACAAAACTTTGGACAATTTTCCACTTTTCACAAATTAACTGAAAAACAAATATTTATTTCATTTTCTCAGTCAATATATAAAATAATAAATATTTTATTTATTTAAATAACTTGAATGAATACATAAGATCAATATTTGAATATCATCTTCAAACAATTATGAGAGACCCAACTCTCTCTTACAAGACCCGACTTGTATTTCTCAAATCCAACTAAGAAATGAGGAATCCAACCCTCATAACAAGTCCCATCTTGTCGATATCACATCCAACTGAGATGTGAGGAATCCAATCCTCATACAAGACCCAGCTTGTAAACAGGCACCAAACTGATAGAATGAACCTTCATTCAATCCATTATATATAAAATATATATACTTCAACAAATTCAACTTCTATTTCTTCTCACCATTCTTTCTTGTTTATATAGTCTTCCAACTGGTGTGAATTTGAATCATTGCATCTTTTGATATTTGAACCATTGTACCTTTTCATTTAAAATGATAACATTAATATTTAATTAATATCATTTTTCCTTTTATCCTTTATTCATAATGCTCATGAATTATCTGTCTTTTAATCATGACTGTGTGTTAGTTCTTTTGTCTTCATGAGTTGATCACAGACATGGATCGACTCATCATATCATTCTCATGCTTCTGCTACATTCTATGTTCACCAACATATCATATTTGATCTCTTATCGTTTCTCTATAATGTTCTAGTGTTAACTATCTGTTGAATTAATTCTGTATGAGGCGCTTCCTTCAAACCATTTTCATATGATCACATGCGTAGAACCACAGGATTATCAATTTAAGCGCTACCTCATTTTACCCTTATTTATCTATTCCATACGACCACAGATGGTGACCAGGAGTTAAGCTGAATAAGTGCTTGATCACTTGTCGAGATCAACAGTCACTATTCATTCTTTCGTTAGTCAAACGATCCTAGCTTGTCCAAATATTTCAAAAAAATTGACGATTACGACTTAATCAAGAGTTGAGATGAATGACTCTCATTTACTTCGGAGCTATGGGACTTTAGACATTTGCTGGTAGTGAAACTCCCGAAGTAAAACTCCCAAAGTGACATAACTTGCTGATGTCACTTGTTGACAGGGAACAGGCCAAGTGCATGCCATGTGTCACTCAAATTCATGATTTACACGTACCTGAAATGTCGATTTCATCTTGACACTTGTCATTATCTGACTGTTCCATGTGTCCTTGCTGAAGTGGTCTACTGACATAGATCTCTTGATGTTCACATATTCTTCTCCTTGATCTAATGGTAAAAATACTATCTGAAATGTATCTCAGATCGATGGCTAAGAGTGACTTCAAAATTTTGGCTTTCGGGACTTCGAATATTTCAATTCCTCTACTTCACAATTCTTCTGAAGTAAGATTCCCCGAAGTGTAACCTCCTCACAAATTTTAATCTGAAATGAATGTTGTTCGTTGATCATGATCTTAGATCGATGAATTGATCTATTTGTGATGTTTCTTTGCCTTGGTTTAAATCTAAGGACTCTTCTTCTTTGCTTATCCTCTCCTTCCGCTTTAAAGTCATCCAACGACTATTGGAAATTTAGATATTCGATATCTCAACCCTTTTGCGTTTCTTATCCTATCCTTCCACTTAAAGTGATCCAATGACTATCGGGGATTCAAATATTTGAGATCTCAGTTCTTTTGCCTTTCTTATCCTATCCTTCCACTTAAAGTAATCCAATGGCTATCGAGAATTCAAATATTCAAGATCTCATTTTTTTTTCCTTTCTTATCCTATTCTTCCACTCAAAGTGATCCAATGACTATCGAGAATTTGGATATTCGAGATCTTAGTTATTTTTTCTTTCTTATCCTATCCTTCCACTCAAAGTTATCCAATGACTATCGAGAATTCAGATATTCGAGATATCATTTCTTTTTCCTTTCTTATCCTATCCTTCCACTTAAAGTGATCCAAGGGCTATCGGGAATTAGGGTAATCAAAATCTCATCCCCTTTTGCGTTGCTTATCCTATCCTTCCACTTAAAGTGATCCAACAGTCGAGAAGGCTCTCGAAGCAGATCAACGATCAAGGATGATTGCGGGGTCCTCAATTAGCATGAATTTTAATACTATCCTCGAGTTCCACAATGGAAATCGCTCGTTGGTAGTGGAACTGATGCCAACCGTATATCTATGGTCGAGTGACCAGCGACGGTTGATGTGGATTGTGGAACCAAAACTTGCAAGTGGTTTAATTCATCACCCAAGCTCCGTAATTGAAGTTGTGCGATTGTTGGCGAGTCAACCATAGTCGTCGATATTTTAATATATAATATATGATGATCTTGACTAATTGCGGGATTGGAAATAACACGTTGTTTAATTTTCCTTTCGCTCTCTGCAATATATCCCTGTCATTGATCTGGTGCTTGCATATCCAATGGTCATGAATTATTCTGAATCTTTTTTGGATCAACCATAGTCATCGATCTTTGAGTTGATGAGATCTAACAATCTAGAATAATTGTGGGATTGGAAATAGCGTGTAGTTTAATTTTCCTTTTTCTCTCTGCAATCTATCCCTGTCATTGATCTAGCTTGCATATTCGACAGTTACAACTTGATCCAATCATTGACCAATCATCCAATGGTCCTTAAGTCTACGGTCACTCATATGACCGAAGTCCATTACATGAGACGATCAATACCGTCAAGTTCTTGATCAGATGGTTGCTGAGGCTTCTCACCTTTTCCTATGCATCGATCGACTTCTCAAACTTTCCATCGATCCCGATGAAATTTCTACAATGTGATCTTCCTTCTAAGATTTAATATCTGCATATTGTCCGACATTTTCATTCTTTGCATACTTTCAATGCACTTTTCCTTCTGATCTTTGATCTCTGCATACTGTTTGACATTCTCTCCTAACTGTGCACTTTTCCTTACGAGATTTGATCTTTGCATACTGTTTGAGATTCTCTGCTAACTATTATACTGTTGACATCAATAAAAATTTCATCTATGATAACTCAACAATAACAATTCATCATAACAACTTATCATCACATCATAACGATGTCGACTGTTGAAATCAATGACAACATATCAATGACAATATGTCCAACACACCTTATGCTATTCTTACATTGTACTTGATCAAACGATTGAGAATGCTCCCGAAGTAGATCAATGGTTAAATCTAATTCACGACTTCGCCCTTCGACGCTTTAGTTGTTTGGGATTCCTCGTAATCCTGGAGTGGTCAACATCAGGCTGATTATTCCTTCCCATGTACGATAGAATAGTCCAGAGATATTAGATCAACGATCAACTTTATTTTGTGACTTCGACCTTCGGTGCTCCGGGTATTTCTGCTGGTAGGAGAAACTAGTTATCCCCGGAGGATGTAGTCTCAGACTAACATGGCATTTTGAAATCATCTATGATGATGTGGAACCTTGGTGAGTGTGCCACATATCAACCTGATTTATGATTTTTACACTCCTTATGTTCCACATCGACCTTGACACTTGTTACTATTTGATTGAGCCACATTGCATCTTTGTATTTTGCCACATTTCTCCCTCCTGGATCATGGATTTTCACTTCGTGGCTTCAAGATTTTTTCACTTTAATATCAACCTTCAATCATAGTCGAAGTGCCAAATACATTTTTCCACCATTTGATCTTTCCTTGTCTTGATTCGACGACCTCGTTTTACTCCAGGACTTTGTGCCTTTGTCCCTTCTTATCCTATCCTTCCACTACTTCATCCAACGATCGATAATGGTCCCAAAATAGATCAACAATTAGTGTTACTTTCAGAATTCAGGATTTCAAATATTACCCTATCATTCCACTTTATGTCGATCAATGTTCGATGGGATTTTCCATCTCTTCCTTTGATTCGATGGTCGACGGGAGTTTGTGACTTCGGGGGTTCAACCTTTGGGTATTCCTACATGATTCAGACTTATTTTCACCGGAGTGGTCAGCGCCAGAGTTGACCACTTTCTTTCCTTTAGTGTGATCTGATAGTTCAACATTTCCATTCCAGATCAATGGTCAACGCTTACTTCTAGATCAAATCTGAATCTAACGGCTGAGAAACCATATGAATCTCCTTCCTGATCGATAGTTGGCATTATTTCATGATTTTGGGATTTCGTGGATTATTCCTTGTCTCCAGTAATCTCCAAAGTGGCGAAGTGAAAATTTATTTATCCTCTACTTGATTCAATGGTCCATAATTCTACTGCTTCAGATTTGATGGTTGAGATTTAATCCTTCTGAACCTCTGAATTCACCTTGATCTAATGATCCTAGATTGTCTCGAACTAAGAATGACTGACTCCTATAACTCGATCCTTTACAAAAGGATTTATTTACTTGCAAAAATTTGTCTCCTGCATTACTTCAAATGAACCATCTCTTCTTAGCTTTGATTACCGTTCTTCCTTCTGAGCTTTGTGTCCGTGCGCTCCTCCATGCACTGTCTTTATCCAAACAAAAGGCTATCTCTTATAAGTTTTTAATAATTGTTTGTGAATTCTTTTATGAACTAATATTTAGTCGCTAACCCTCCTGATCTCTTAATTACTTGTGCTTTGTTAATCCTTCTGTACGTGGATTCTCTGCATGTTACTTCTTCTGAGATTTAGTAACATAGGATCATTGTTGATCCTATTGTGATCAACAGTGATCACAAATTGCTTCTACCCCAAGGTGATCTTCCTTTTTCTCTGATTACTGTATATGTTTGACTCATGTTTCCATAAATGACAACACATAATCAATAATGCCAACAATTACAACATTTCTTGCAATGTTATACAATTACATAAATTATCATGTACCGTGGATTTCCTACAATTTGTGACAATTACTAGAATTCCTCCGTGTACAAAATTTACTACAATTTTGGAAATTTATATGAATTTTGTGTATGTAGAAAATCACAGAAACTGGATTTCAATTACAAGAGTTTTAAAAATAAGAAGAATTTGCAAACACAAGTTAATTTTAGTAAAATAATTGAACAAAAACATAACACATACAAGGGGGCCATCCTGGGATATGTTACCTAATAAAAATTAGAAGACTAAGAACACTATAATACCATGAATGGATCATAAATATGTTTATTGTATTCAATAGTTCTCCAGTATTACATGTTACAAAAATGGATCTTTAGGAGTAATATAAAAATCCTCCTTCCTTATTTACATTCTCTGACTTCTGTTTTATATATTTACATGGAAAAAACTGAATATGCTCATAATAGCATTTTGTTTCTAAATATGTGCAAAATGTTGGGATCATATCTCATATTGAGCATGAAGGATAGGAGATCCATGATTTTCCTTTGTTTTTCCTTGATTTTATGAGTGACCAAATCGATCCAACCTCCTCGAGCCTCGAATCCCATCTTTTGTTGGTCATTTGGAATACGTTTGACTAGAAACAACCATAATAAAAAATCTAGGAGGATCCGCTTTGAAGAAATTCCCATACATCCCATGTCATGCACATTTTTGGGAATATACTTTCATGTCACCTAAATGGGTTCATTCTTCACAACACTCATGTCGTATAATTCCCTAATTTGTCCTCATCGATCTAAAATTTACATGTAAAGATCACTGCCTCTTGGAAGCTTCAGATTTTGAATGAAATGTTAATGATGAGATGGAGGTGGCCATACTGGAATTGGGTATGAATTGAACAACATAAAACCATGTCAATAGGTCTAGGAATAGAACCTTAGTTCTATAATTTCACCTAGAGTTGCATAGATATGTCAACCTTGGAAGTCATTTTCTCTTTGACCGAATTTAGATGTAAACCCTCATTAGTAAAACTAGCATAATTCTTCTTAATTTATTAAAAATAAAGGAAATAAATGATAATAAATCACGTTAACATGTATAATGTTATTTTGGTATATTCATGGAGGAATATGGTTAAAAATGGTGATGAATGTTGGTGATTGTTGAGAGGATGATGCATAAATGAATGACTTGACTAGTGAAAAGATGACAAAATGGTGACCCAGATGTGTTATAGAGTACCTTACCTATAGATAAGTAAGTCCTCTAACTAACTTGATTGAAGTCAGTGACAAACAACATGATAGTGTGTGTTTTAAACCTTTACAATATAACAATGCACTCACAAATTGTTTATAAAATAGAAAGAAAACAATATCAGTCACACATAGTACTCAAAGAATTGCTTTGGAACCTCTTAACTGGGAAAACCAACAAATGTTTAGAGTTGCACCTCTAACTCTCATTGTATTAACTTCACCATTTACAAATACAACATATATGATTCCATAACATCCAAAACCTTAATCCATTAACTTGGATTATAATACAACCTTACTTAACCAGAATTAGAAAACCATGGGCTGAAAAACCATGTGACAAAACTGCCCAAAACAAACCAAAAAACCACCCAATTTTTTTATTTTATTCAGTGTACCAATTCCCAGTGATTCTCTACACAAAGATAACTTCTAAATTCTTACATGCTTTATCAATCGATTTGCAATATTCTTTAAATTGTCCACCTTCACTAGCAACACCTTCTTGTATTCAACCATGTCTCTCACAAAGTGATATTGAACACTAATTTGCTTTGTCTTAGAATGATAAGACACGTTCTTTTCTAGAAATATTGCACTCTAACTATCACAATATAACATTACATCTTGTTGTACAAATATGGTACTCGAATAAAACCTTTTTAACCATACACCTTCTTTACTCGCATGAGTAGCTACCATGTATTTAACTTATGTAATTGAGAGTGACACTACAGATCGTCTCTTGCTCATCCAACTAATTTTTCCTCCAAATAGGTTAAACACATAACCACTTGTATATATTTTGCGATCCATATCTCCAGCCTAGTCTACATCAAAAAAATCATATATGTCCAACACTTTGTCTGCACCAAGTCTTTCTCTGTAGAAAATTCCATAATCTATAGTGTCACTCAATACCTGAAAACTTTCTTTAAATTTATCCAATGCTCATTCCTTGGTTTTGACATTTACGTGATCAAAACTCCCATTGAATGTGCAATGTCTGGTTTAGTATAGACCATTTCATACATCAAATTTCCAATAACACTAGCATAAGGAACATGAGACAAGCCCCTTTCCTCTTATTTTGTCTTGGGACACTAATATACTAATAAATTTACACCTAAAGGAATAGGGACCTTGATTTTCTTAAATTATTTCTAATCCAGGTGGATATCGATGGCCACCCACCTTTTCCAACTAGCTCAAAACAATTTTCTGGCAATTTTGGTAATTTACTATTTTTAGCAGTTTTTAACTTCTGGGGCCATTTTGAGGGCCTAAATGAATGTTTTTTGGGATCGAGCTTCTCAATGATATCCAAAGGCTCCGATTGAGCCCCCAAAATTAATATCATCGACGATAACTTTCCAACGAGATATCGTGCACCCCAAACGAAGATCATATGCCAAAGTTACGTCCCTGGGAAGTTGATACACCAAACTACCCAAAACGGGGTCCACGAAATTGTTGGCTTTTCATCTTTTGGGGTCAGGGTTTTGGATTTTATTTATGATAAAAAGGCATTTGGAACCTCATTGTAAAATCATCTTCTTGCGAATGCGAGTAGCATACACATCTCTTCTCAGAGATAAGTTGCCACCATTCTAGCGAGTCTTTCACTCTGTATTTTTACAGTCTTTGTACATTTTCACTCATTAATAGAAAGTTGTGTATTAATGCATCTCTGTGTTTATGGTTGCATCTCTGATAAATTTATGTTATATTATTGGATATCCGAGATATCTCAATTATATCTCCTCTCTCATTTCGTGCCAAAAATAATCCGGATCACTTTCATACCAAGCCTCTGTAATACCATCTCAACATATTTCCTCTGATTCAACTAGAGTTTTCTATTTTCCCGATCTCTTTTAATTTCCATTCCCAAAATAAAATTTGCAACATCAATATATTGCATGTCAAATTTATAAGAGAAATGAGTTTTTATCTCCTTGATGATTTCTTTATTTTTTCCAATCAACAATATATCATCAACATACAAAACCACATAATTAAAATTTTCAACGACTAATTTAAAATACACACAATGGTCAAATTTTTGGGTATGTTTTATATTCTTTTAAAAATTGGTCGCATTTGTTGTACACTGATATGGGAACAAGGGGGGGTAGGGGGAGGATCCCCCAAATTTTGTTTTTTTTTGTGGTTTTTTTCGTTCTTTTTTAGCAATTTTTCGACACATTTTTTTCTGATGGTTTTCTAATTCCGGTTAAGGAATTAGGATTGTTGAATAATCCAAGTCAATGGATTAGGGGTTTTGGATTTCGTTGGATCCTATATATATTGTATTGTAAATAATGAATAAGGCCGATGAATAAAAATAATTAGAGGTGTTGCTCTAAACAGGTTGCAAGTTTTCCCGATTTGGGTTTCTAGGGTAAAAGATCTGTGTAATGTGTGTGTGTGTGTGTATTTTGTTTTATTAAGAATATTTTTTCAGTAATTAATCTTACAAGGTTAAAATATCCACAACTATTCTCCTTGTGAAACCAAGTCCCAAAATACAAGTATCAAAATTTTGATACCACATTCTTCGAGATTGATTTAACCCATACATGGAATTTTTCATCTTGCAAACCGACTCTTTCTTACTCATCACTACAAAACCTTCTAGTTGTTTCATGTATATTTATTCTTCAATATCCCCATAGAGGAATGATGTATTTATTTTCATATGTTCTACTTCAATATCAAAAGAAACAACATCAAACAAAATAAATGTAACATAAGTCAATTTAGCAACAGGAGAAAACATTTCACCAAAATCTACTCCTTCTACTTGGGAATATCCCTTTGCTACCATGTGAGATTTGTATTTCTCCACTTTACCTTCTGCATTAGTTTCTTCTTAAACACTCATTTTCTACCAATGATATTTCTTCTATATGGAAACTCAACTAGATATCAAGCTTCATTCTTATCCAAGGCCACCATTTCTTCACCCATGGCCTTCTTCCATAGTTTACCATCCTCTAAATCGACTGCCTCCATAACAATCCTATGATCATTATCAATAATAGGTAAAGAAAAACTAAAGAGAAAATTAGGTGGAGTGTACCTTTCTAGTTTCCTTGTTTCTTGAATTGATCTCCTCAATACCGAAGTATGAGGTTCTTCTTCTTCTTATTCATGTTCTTCTAATGAGTCGGATTATTTATCATTCAATTCAAACTCTATTGTATCTCGTTCTTTTTTCTTTGGTAGGAATTCCTATTTGGGAACATATTTAACCTCTCTAAATACAACATACTAACTGTAAAAAACATTCCTAGTTATTGGGTTCCAAATTTTATATCCTTTCATACCATATTTATAACCAATAAAGATACACTTTTTAACTTTATTATCCAACTTACTCTTATCTTCCTTTGGAACATTGTTAAGATCTAGACAAAGCCTCATGTTATGCGTAAAACCTCTTATTAATCCCTAGATATTGAATTATTACATTTATAATGTTATATTTGTATGTTGGATAGAACTCTTCATTGTACCCTTTCATTATAATTGTACCCTTAATCTCCTACATATATATACCAAGGAGGCCTAGTCTTAGGCTCATATTATCTCATCTTATATTGCATTATGAATTGAATATATTGTACAATGAGTTTTCCCCCTCAAATTGAATTTCATTCATTAACTTATTATCATTTTTAAGGTGTTGGATCATAACATTTGGTTTCAGAGCATCGATCCTAGGGTTTTTCTTCTCCAAGCGAGTCATCTTCGAATTTTCTCTATAAATGTTTTTGGTCCGATTCAGATAGAAAAATTTGGAGGTTACTTAGAATACATATCAAGTTACTTGTGGTAAAAAATTCAGGTTCTGGGTCATTACATGTTTTGAGATATAGCCTATGGAAGATAGGATTTTTGACTCATCCTGAATTCACTATAAATTTTTTTTATAGGAGGTTTCCAACAGTCAAATTTTTTGGAGAATAAGGAGACATACCGTAGTACAAGTGGTATAAATTTCAAAGTGTTGGTCACTATACTTTCTCATATATAGTCTATTTAAGACAAGGCTTGTGACTAATCCTAAAATTAATTTTAAAAGAGTCAGCATGGAATTTTCACTGAAACTCTTTTTTTGTGAAGTTTCTAACTCTAAAATTTCCAGAATCCCGAGGAGACAACGAATTACATGTGACACAATTTTCATATTTTGAATCATTATAATTTATGAGATATATCTCGTGGAAGTTAGGGTTTTTTACTAAATCTAAAATTAGTCTTAAACAAGACATTTTGGTATTTTTTCTATAACTTGTTATGAGTGAAGGTTCAGGCTGTGAAATTTCCCAGGAGTTTAAGAA
>JZKD02S0679921.1:55769-71577 GCA_000966675.3 Picea glauca | reverse complement strand
TGGCAGGGCCCTAGAATCAAAACCCTAGGGGAAAGAGGCTCACTCCGGTGTTGCTTAAGCAAGGCCTCGTGCTCTTTCCTCCTTCTTTAGGTCAAACTTGGAAAAACGGCTAGCATAAAAGATAAGTTAAAATAAGAAAATGAGGTGAGGGAAAGTGTTGAAATGGCAAGGATTTATCATCAAACCCTAGAAGATGGACGACCCTAGGTGTAGATAACCTAGGCTTGGGACATCACCTCCTCTTTAACCTTTAAAAATCACAACTAGCACAATGGGAAGAAGTGAAGTGAGTGTAGCAAAGGCTAGGCTCTTCCTTCCTTATTTAATGGCCGAATATTTCTCTCTAAGGGGACATGAAACAAGGACCTACTTGTGTGCTTGTCACCTAAGGTTTTAAATCAACAATTTATAAGTAAATGCAAGAATATAAACCTACAACCATTAAATTAAAAAAAATTGCAAGAAAAACACTTACATATCATGATGAAAAAGCATGTGCAAACCCTAGTTGTAAACCTTCCTTCAAGAGAAATGCCAAATATGCCAAGAAAATCCTTCCATCAACAAGTGCGCCTCACTTTAAAAGACCAAATACCCAAACTAGGGTGCAAAAATCAGACCTCACAAAAGAGTGAGTTGTGTTGTTGTTATGTTCAAATGAGGGAAAAACATCCTCAATATATAGTATATCATGACCTATAATTAAAATTAGGTCATTAAAAATAGTCGACAAGGCTACAAACCAAAAATCATATTGTTTTCACATTAAATGTTTTCTAAAACCCTAAATGAGCAAAATATGAGACGTCAAGCCCTCCTGAGGGAGACGTTAGGCCCTTTTGGGGCTAGTCCAGCATCCAGAAGTCAAACGTTAGCCCTTTCTGGGCTCCTCCAAGCTTCCACACGTGCCAGCCTTCTTGTCAAACTGCCACACGCTTCAGGTGACATCAAGGCCTCCTGGGTGATGTCCTGGTCATCAAAAGGGAAATGCTCCATCTGAGAAGGGTCAACCCCCCTGGGCTGGCCTCAGCCAAAATGTCCTAGATGGAACGTCCTTCTTCTTCTCATGTGCAAGAGCTCAACCAATCATTGTCCTATCTTTGGCCTTGATGGGGTCCCAACAACCATCTGATGGGCTCTTCATCCCCATGGAGGTCCAAGCTAATCATCTCCCCATGTGTACCGGTCCAACTGGTACCTGTCCGTCAGGCATGGTCCTGCACATCAAAAACTTCGCCCTCCATGGGCTCATTAGTCACAGGGATCATAACAATGCCAATCACGTTTCATCATTAATTTTATCAAATACATGCATAAAACCCCTGATATATCAATCAATAGCTCAAAGACATTATAATGACCTACAATACAAAGCCGAAGACAAAGAAAAAAATACCCTATTGGGCTAGTATCCATAAGAAAAGGAAAGTCTACAGAGGGTACCATCCAAGCCATGTAAAACAAGGTGATGTGGTCAAGGGATGTCCAGACATACAGGTAGAGTGAAAGATAGGGATGCATGATTTTACCTGTGGGTGCCTTTGTAGAAGGCGAGTTGTACCCGTCATGGATGCAATTCTTTCCAAGCCCTTTATTGCCTTTATTATTATTTTTCTTTATTTCTTTTCTTTTTTTTAATTTCAAAGTCTAACTAGAGGACACTGCCTTGGCATGGTGACCAGAGCTGACAGTGTTACCCACAAGCACTTTCACAGAGATGATAAGGCTGGCTCGTGATGAGACCCCCTTTCCCTTGGCCATGAAACCAAAGGTCTCTACCCTGGCGTGGTAACCAGATAATGGCAATGTCATACTTCTAGGTACCCATGAACATAATAGGCTGGCTTGTGATGAGACCCCCTATCTTCTTGGCTAGGTCTTGTTTTGTTATTTTTCTTTGGGTCCCTCTTTTTTCTTGCTGAGAGGCTTTTTATTGCCTTCTCGGGGATCCCTGGGCGAGGCATCTCTAGGTTTCATTTTTTTTATGGCTTTTATCTTTTACCGGCTTCTTTTACCTTCTGTGCCTTTAGCCCCTTTTGCCCACGAGATAAGGTGCAACCCCAAAAACAGATCATCCTAATTCCCAGACTAAGGGAATGGGACATATGAGTCGTAGATAATATGTAAAAGTGATGTATGATGGGAGCAGACGATGGCTCTTTAGAATTTCCCCTTGGTGGAAAACCAAAACCTATGGGTACAGGATGGCTAGGGCACCCTGTTAATCCCCCCAACCATGCTCAAGTGGGTCAATGTAAGATCCAAGCAGTTGTCAGAAATAAAAGGAGTAAGATGCATATATCTAAAGGTTATAATGATAAAAAATGACACATACCATGATACTTGGACCAGAGCAAGAGTCTTCTCTGATACAAGTCCAAGACGAAGGTGATGGATGTTGTTGTTGCTGACAAGACAAGTCTGATGAAGGAGAAGAAATATGGGCCCTCCAGGGCCATGCTCAAGTCAATCCTACTCTCGGTACTCCATGTCTAGGACCTATGGGCCTCGATACATGATCTCCTAGTTAACCCTAGAAATCAGGGATAACAAGTCACATTGTATGAAGAGAAAAGAAAGAAATGGGACAGTGACAGGAAATCATTTAGACAATTGAATGGTAGAAGCATGCCTTATCTTGACCATTGAAAAGAAAATATTCCAAAAATATGTCCCAACAATTGGGTGGCTAACTGGATATAACAAAAATGTGAGGTGTCTAGTCATAACCCACATGGAGAAGATCTGTATGCACTAAACATAGGGATCATATGCAAAAAATCTATAATAAGCTCTCTGAGTACCGTGTTCTATTTATAATATTGCACATTTGAGTTGTAACACATATTATGTTTTTATTAATGCTTCGGTTATTAGACATATGACATTGTCCTTTGTTCGCATTTTTACAAGTTCATTTCCTCCCATCTATGTGGGAATATGGACATCATTTTCACACTGAGTATATTGATGAAGGCCACATCTCACAAGAGTTTGCAGTTGAGGTCAAGTTCGACCAATATAGTCGTGTTAGCCTCTGTGATGAAAACCTAATAGAGGGGAAGTTAGGTTACATTGGAAAGATAGAAGAGATCATGCAAGTGGACTTCTCATTGTTTCAATGTGTTATTTTTTGTTGCAAGTGGTCGGATACATTCGATCAGAGAAATGTAAAGGAATATCATGATAGTGGGATAATATGTATTAACTCTAAAAAAATGTGGGTTGAAAGTAAGGAGGCTTATGTTTTCGCAAAATATTGCAACCGAGTGATTTTTACCCATATGTGTTGGATGGGGATTCGTGGTTCATACTTATACATGATCCAAGATATAAATATATTTTTGAGAGAAACAATGTTAGAATTCCAAGTGAGGAAGATAATCAAGGTGATGGAAATTAAGACTCATTTGTAAATTATTTGTTTGGGCATTTATATTGTGGATGCATCATTTTATTATGGGTATCTACAATGTACAATTATGTTTTTTTCCCCTTCATTTTATATTTCTATTGAATATGAAAAGTTAACAACCATTTACAATCACCATATTGAAAACACATTAAATAGACGTACACGCATAAAATTTGGTTGTGATATATTTTCATTGTCATATTAATCATTTATTATAACAAATTTATGTTGTATTGTACTAATAAAATATGTTTATGTTAACCTTTGAACTACTAAGCATTAATTGAGATATCACAAAGTTGGTGGTGTACAATAGTAAAGATTTATTTTAAATTATATTTTATTTAACAAAAAATGAAGATATCAAAAAATATTCAAACCTCAAAATTTGTATTGTTTGAGAAAATTAAAATTCAAATAAATATATAATTTGATGGAACTTCTAAGGATAATTCCAAGAAAATAACTTCGTCCAACATCTACAGTACTTGTGGTGTACTTGGAATTACCAACTTTGATGGCATTCCCCACCTTAACTAGTGAAACTATCATGGCCTTCACCTATTCCACCACATCCTTTAGTTTTGTAATCATATAAAATTATATTAATAATTTTTTTTTCATTATCCTTGAAATAAGCGTCAATACAGGAAGGGCATGGAAATTCTAAAAGAGTCTTTTTCTAGAGCCTAAACAAAATTAAGGAAAATTTTAATGATCCATACTTATCTAAAAGTATAGAAACCTTTGTCAATTTTACTAATTCTTAAAATGTTGGAAAGTTGTTTGTCATTGATGTCAACCCTTGAAGAAGTCCAAAATCCTCTAGAAGTAATGGGTGTAATTGAAGAAGTCCAAAATCTTCTAGAATTAATGGGTGTAATCGAAAAAGTCTCCAAAGTGGCCCCCATATGGTGTAGATTTAAGCATGGCTCTCATGGGATGATGCTTTTAAAAAGTCTAATAGAAGCCATAGAAATATGGTTAAGTGGTTAAAAATCCCCAAAGGTGTGGTCATGAATCCCAAAGTTGATTGAAGACAAATAATATGAAGGACATTGCAAATTCATGCAAAATGACAATTGATTGATAGTCCTTATCAAGATGTCTCCAATGGTAGGTGGCACACCACGTGGTTCATCGCGGTTGAGAAGTTATACTCCCTTAAAGTTGAATCTTGGAGGTATGGTCAAGAAGCCCATGATCTAAGGTCAAAGAAGTTACAAGTTGGCCCTAAAGTCAAGTAAAGGAGAAAAGTTGTTGCAAACAAGAAGTTATAGGTCAACCCTAAATACAAGCAAAGGAGGTACTTGAAAAGTATAAGTACCTATCAAGGGCCTCTCATTTGAGTAAAGGAAGTATCATTATTGATCATTCAATCTTGTGATCTTCTAGAACAAGCTTGGCAACAAATTTTAGAGGGAAGATGAAAAGAAGAAAAGAGAAATTCTAAGGAAAGATAGAGTCTTGTGATGATGTGTTCTAAGGTATGTTCTTTAAAGGTCATATTGCCATTTTCTCTATAAATTTTTTCTAGAATGACTTAGAAAGAAAAACTTGGAGGATGTTGAGAAGAAATATCAAGGTCCATGTGGTACAAATTTCAACTTCTGGGTCATTGTACGTTTGGAGATACACTCTGTGGAAGATAGGGTTTTTGACTAGTCCTGTAACTAGTCTTAAAAAGTAGTTCGGGTAAAACAATCATAACTTCTTCATATATTATCCAAATTATAGGATACCAATTGCATTAAAAATAGTACAATCCTGAGTATTTTCTATGTAATTTTGAGAATTAGATATTGAATATTGAGTGTGTGACATGTTGTACAAGTGCACTCTCCAAAATATGAAAAACTTTAGGAAGGTCTGCCATTTTCACTATATCTCCTTCTCAGTGATGAATCAAGTAGCGAAAATTGGAGGAATTTAAGACAAGATATCAAATAATATTGGGTACAAGTTTCAGATCTTGATTCATTACAAGTATGGAGTTATACTTGTTGGAAGTTAGGGTTTGTGACTAATCCAAAAACTAGTCCCAAACAGGTGTTCGCGATAAATTTAAGAAGTGATGTTGGGGTTTATATGTGGACCCATGTGGACCTAGTATCTTTATGTGAACCTAATTTATATGTGGAAACAGTTTTTATGTATCAATGATAGTGACATTATATCAGTGATAATGACAATGATAGTGATAATGCCGGTGACAGAGACAGTGAGAGTGAGAGTGACAGTGATATGTTGAGTTTATTTTGATGATGATGTATCGATATCAATGACAGTTATAGTGATAGGTTCATTCTTGCATTTGTATTTTTGGGAGATTGAGTGGTGCACAAGAAGATTGACATCTTCCGATAATAGGTTGGTTCTTGTAGAGGAGTTGCAACTTCCTTTGAGTTGGTGCTCATAAAAATAGGGGGTTGGAGCATCCTTCCAGTTGGATTTGGATAATATCGGGAGTTGGAGATTCCTTTAGGTTGGAGCCTGTAAACTAGGGGGTTGGATCCTCCTTCCAGTTGGATTTGGAGAATTTAGGGAGTTGTAGCTTCCTTCAGGTTGGAGCCTGTAAACAAGGGGTTGGTGCCTTCTTCTAGTTGGTGCTGGAGAATTTTGGAAGTTGGTGCTTATGTGAATGTAATCTTGAAGATATGCATTAAAAAGTATTCTATGGTTTTCTCTCATTTTGGTTTAAAAAGTGATAAAAGTGATAAAAGTGATTAATACTTAGAGGATAAAAGTGATAAAGTGATTAATACTTAGAAAAATAAAGTGAATGAAGTTCACCAAGCATAGACATTTCAAATTCTTGCTTCATCATCTTAGCAAAGTCTTCACTCATTTTTATATTATTTTGGTAGTAACCACTTTTATAACTTTTTAATACTTGCCCATATTCATTCACTTTATTTTTATATACACATTTAGTTCCAATGACATTTTTATCTTTTCGTCTAGGAACTAGTTCCCAAGTTTGATTTCTTTCAATTTGATCCAATTCTTCATTCATAGCTTTAACTTAGTTCTCATCTTTACATGCCTCTTTGATTGAACTTGGATCAATATGTGACAACAATGCTAATTCTATTTGATACAGTAGTTGTCTTCTTGTTTGCACTCCATCATTCATATCTCTAATAATCAGTTCTTCAGGATGATTTTTTTGAATAATTCTTGAGGGTGTCTTTGTATCTCTTCTTGGGAATTATTCTCGTATATCTCCATCTTCACTATCTTCTTCACTTTCACTAGTATCCATATCATCTTCTTCCCTTTATTTTTCATTCTCTTCTACTTCTTCTAGTTGTGTGCCAAATGTCTCATCATCATCTTCATCTTTATTTTTAGATATGGTCTCTTGATTTTTGATCCTTATCATTTTTAGATCATCCACCTTGACATCTACACTTTAAAAAGTCTTACATGATCTAAGATTGTAGCATATGTATGCCTTCTTTTTTGAAGCATATCCAAGAAAAATACCTTTATCAGATCTGGCATCAAATTTTCCAAGACTCTCATCTAATCTTTTGATGTAGCTTTTACTTCCAAATACTTTGAAGTATTTCATTGATGGAGCTCTTCCAAACCATGGTTCATAAAGATTTTTATCACTATTAACCATTAGATGACCTCTATTCAATATGTATACAATTGTGCTTATTGCTTCCCTCCAATATCCATCTGACAATTTTGCTTCATTGAGCATAGTCCTTGCAGCCTCCTGAACTGTTCTGTTCTTTCTTTCAACAATCCCATTTTGTTGAGGTGTTCTGGCAATAGAGAATTGTCTTTTTATTCCATGAGTTTCAAAGAAGACATCAAACTCTTTTGAGGTGAATTCACCACCATTGTCTGATCTAAGACATTTGATTTTTGTCTCCCTTTCATTTTCAACAAGGGTTTTAAAGGCTTTGAATTTGTTGATTGCTTCTGATTTTTCTTTGAGAAAACATATCCAACTCATTCTAGTAAAGTCATCAATGAACAACATAAAGTAAGACTCTCCTTGTAGACTCTTGGTTCTTGCAGGTCCACATAGGTCAGTGTGAACAAGCTCTAAAGGTTTAGAGGTTGTGTATTCTTTTGTTTTGAACCTTATCCTAGTTTGCTTCCCTAGTTGATAGTGTCTACACATAGAATTTGAGGGTTTTATGATTTTTGGCAAGTTTCTTACTGCACCAATGTTGCTGACTTTCACAAGATTGTCAAAGTTAGTATGCCCCAACCTCCTATGCCATAGCCAAATTTCATCTACAAAATTTATATGACACTCCTCATTCAATTTTGCATCTAGTATATATACATTTTTAGGAGTTCTAGGAGAAGTACCAACTAATTTTCATGTGTCTTCTCTCCTAATCTCACATTTTTGGGAATCAAAGATGCAAAAGTATCCTTGATCATAGGTTTGACTGATACTTAATAAACTAGGATTCAATTTATCGACAAGTAGTACATTTCTAGCTTTGTCTTTTCCCAAGCTCACAGTGCCTTTCCCAAGTCTGTTACTTGAAGCATTATCACCAAATGTAACTTTACCTTTTTGTTCCTTTAAGTCTAAAAACTTTTCCTTGTTACCTGTCATATGTTTCGAGCATCCACTATCAACATACCAGAGATAATTTTCATCTTGAGTTTTTAGGGAAATAAGACATTCGCTTTTTGATGTTTTTACTCTCCAAAGTTTCTTCTCTCTCTAATGAACTTGGGTTGTTCTGAGAATTCCATTAGTCTGCAATTAATGGCTTTATGTCCATGATTATGACATCTGAAGCATTGTAAGTCCCCTTTTTGTAGAGGTTCAAAGGAGTTATAGTTTCTGCTCTTAACTCGATTTGCTGCTTGTTTATACTTAAGGATATAATTCTTAACCTTCAAATTTTTATTTCTATATGCTCTACAATTTATAGCTTTGTGTCCAAAATTAGAGCATGCAAAGCAATAAATAGGAAAAATGCGAGGATACCTGTTTGGGTAAAACTTCTTTGGTATTGTCTTTCCTTGTTTCATGATGGGTGGAGGTAATCTTCTAGATTTTTGATCATTACTTATCTTCTCTTCATTTTTCTTCTTGAATGAACTGCGAAGAGCATCTGCATAAGATTTTGAGTTAACATGGATTTCCTTTTGAGAATAACCTATTCCATTTTTATTTCCAGGATCCCTTTGCACTGTAATAATATTATCTAATATTTTAGAGCTATTTTCATATTTTGTTTGAATGATTTTTGCATCCAGCTCCTTTTTCAGATGAACTATTTCTGCCTCCATCCTTTCAACAGTTATTTGTTTTTGTTCAAGAGACTTTTCCAGACTTTCTTCAATCTTATTTTCTTCTAAGATTTGTTTTTTCAGATTGTTCATAATTTTTTCCATCTCCTTTTCTTCTTGTTCATATTTTTCTTTCTGTTCAACTACAAAACTTTTCAACTGTCTATATTTGGTTTTGTATTTTCTTAATTCATCTAAGGCACTGAGAAGTTCTTCCTCCATATTAACTTCTGCTTCATCTTCTAACTCTTTCTCATGTTTAATTTTTTCTATTTCATTAGATTCTCCAATACCTAAGAAACAAACTTCATCATCATCAGATTCATCGTTGTCACTAGACTGTGACGAGATGTTGTCTTCTTCTTTTGAGTAGAAATTCCTTTTCCCTCTGTAGAATTTTTTCTTGTAGTTGGGTTTTTCCTTTTTTAGGTATTGTTTGATTTTTTTTTCTTTCTCTTTAGGGTCCTCCTTGGGATAGGGACACTTGGATGCTAAATGACCAACTTTGCCACAATTAAAACATTTGAAAGGAAGCTTTCGTTTGTATTTCCCTAATCCTTTCTGAAGTTTTCTAATGAAGTTGGCTTCTTCCACATCTGATTCTTCATGATGAAAAGATTGAGGTTTTTTCTTTTGATTTATCTTTGTCTTGAATGCTTTGAAAGTTGTTTCGTCTTTTGCTGATTTATTATTTCCCGTTCTCATCTCATATGCTGTAAAAATTCCATGGAGTTGGTCAACTGTGAGTGAGATTAGATCTGATCTATCTTCAACTGAGGAAATATTTTCATCATATCTCATCGGTAATGACCTTAGTATTTTTTGCACAATGGGGTTATCTGTAACTTCTTCTCCTGTTTCTCTAATTGAGTTGACCACTTCATCTACCCTATGAAAGTACTCAACAATATTTTCTTCTTCTTTCATTTTCAAGTTTTCAAATTGAGTTTTATAGGTCTGTAGTTTGGCTTCCTTGACTTTGTCATCTCCTTCATATACAGCCTCCAATTTTTCCTAGATTTCTTTGGCCGATTTGCAATGTATAACTTTCACACATATAGAGTTAGTAAACCCTGCTAGAATACCATTAAATGCTCTTGAGTTATCATTACAGATTTTCTTTCCTCCAGAGTCTTTGGGTGGAGTAGTTGGTGCAATGTAACCGTCTACAACAGATTGCCAGATATCAAAAACAAGATCCAACAGGAAGTTTTTCATTCTTATTTTCCACAGAGCATAGCCTTCTCCATTGAACAATGGTGCTTTGTTGTTAGACATTCCTTCTTGTTGATCCATCTTTAGGATCAACCTTCAAGTTTGTTAGATTTTGTTGAAGGAACCCGCTCTGATACCAATTGAAGGATCAGATCATGTCACTGNNGGGGGTGAATCAGTGACACAACAATTATATCAATTTTTCATTTATTAAGGAAAACATAATTTTAACAGAGTATTTTATCGTGGAACCCAAATGGGAAAACCACAAATGCTTTTCTATTAACTGCAAAATTTGTTTTACATGTTACATAGAAGGAAGATGTACTTCCTCTTTGATTAGCACCAACTGATCAAGATGCACCCACACCCTGGTTTACCAACACCAACTGGTAGGAGGCTACGACCCCTTGTTTAGTCAGCTATAACTGACAAGGAAGAACCAACTCCCTCTGCAGGCACCAACCTGCCCTTGCACCACCCAACCACCCTTAATGCATAGGTATTAGCTTTTCATCCTGGAATTTGCTTCAACTTTTGATCTTCTGATATGGACTGCTGAGACACATTCTTCTCACCACTTTTTCTCGTTTATATACTCTTCAAACAAGTGTGAAATTTAAAACACCATGTCCCTTTATTTGAACCATTGAACCTTTTCATTTAAAATCTTCGTGAGTTCCACTTTCAGAATTCTCGATCATGAAATTGCTGGTCAGATCAGACGTGTCATATTATCCATGAAGATGGACGGTCCTCGGTTCTTTATCATTTTTCTCATCGGGTCTCATAACCTCCAATAGCTCGAAAATCCTAATTAGGATATCACTGAAATGATCAGACGACTCGTGTATGATCTCGCCAAAACAATCGGACGGTTTGAGTTTTATTTCAAGGAAATAGATCGACGGTCCATAGCCTTGGTGATCCAACAACTGATGGGGTTTCAACATTTCTATGATAAAGGCGGTTCGATGCTCCAACTCTCAGTATCTGAAATGCCGCTCTCATCATATTGATGATCCACGTCACTCCTCCTTTGCTTTGAATCTAACGGTCCATGTCGCTCCTCCTCCTAAGCTTTTGGAGCTTTGGCGTTTTCAGTTTTGAACAAACCTCATCGTTGATATTATGGCACACTTATCCTATCCTTCCACTTTGATATGATCCGACGGCTCCTGAGGCTCTCAAAGCATATCAATAGTCGACAACTTCCTACGTGCATCTATGCTAGATCTAACAACCCATGGCTATTTGTTCCTGTTGTCTCCAACAATCTCTACCATCCATCGAGATTATCGATAGCTCCTTTCTCTGAACTCAACACCATCCCTTCTGAGATTAAATTGACTCTTGTCCTTCATCTGAGCTCTTTCAAGCCTCTATCCCTCATGAGCTTGATTCATAGGAACATTGTTGATCCTATTGTGATAAAAAAATAATCACGAATTTCTTCTGCTACCTGATATACTGTGCAATTCACTCTTCATATTCTCTCTTCCTCCTGAGCTTACGCTATCATCCTCTTCACATTGTTTGACATCTTCTGCTTAACTAATATGCTTGTGGACATCAATGACAATCTCAACTATGGTAATTCATCATTAACAACAGATTATCAATTCGTTTGTTGACATCAATGACAATCTGTCCAATAGTGCGATCATGAGCGCCACTCCTCAACGTATCGATGAGGTTGATGACACCGACAATATGACACATCAACATCGTCATGTCACGAGGAAAATGACTCCATGTAGTACAGATCTCATCTACCCGCAAGATGTATCTAGGGGATACAAGTACCACTCATTGACTAGTTATGACATGTCATAGCTTATTTTCCACCTCTAGTTGGATTCTCACATCTAGCCTATGTGGCATGTGGGGTCTCTTTACTACTGGAGGTTGGTCTTGTTGGGCACCAAATCGGGCTATCTTTCTATCTCATTCCCATTACCTTTTTGACCTTTTTACACTTATTTACCTATGTTTACTGTGCTAAAACCGTGAGGTAAATACCCCTACCCTATCTATTGGAATATTTTATTAATGAAGTGAAGTCATGGAGTTTTACCTATTCACAGCACTAAAATGATGTTTGACCACAGCTTTTGGAGAACAAGAATCAAGGCCTCAACATCCCATGACAGATCCGTTGTTCAACTATTTTGAGGACAGCAACAACCAAGCCAAAGGAGGCCACACAACTGGAGTCACAGATCCTTGAACCATCTTGGGCATTTTGTTGATCTTGTCTATCTGGTAATAGTGCCGCTCCAACTAATGTATATTTTTAAGGGTACGATTCCATGTTTTGGGGAAAGAGGTCGTTCCCCCTTTTTGATGTATAAAAGACTGTTTATTCCTATAACTAGGGATGTCCCCATTGAGATTGTAATAACCCTTTCAGATTTATAAAGCATTACCTATTTTGTTGTCTTCATATTTGCTGTAACCAATGCAGCCCTAATCAGAGAGTTGGGACCGCTCTTCTGATCAGGTGCTGCATCTTCCTGTGTGTGTGTTATTTATCAGTTTTATGATTGTTGTTACAGTGTGTTATTTATCAGTTTCATGATTGTTGTTACAGTACGTTATTTCTTAGCTTATTCTTTCTTTTACAGCGTATGATTCTTATGAGTACCTTTCAAAAGTTGTAGTTAACCTATTTGACAATAATTTTTTGAATCTTAAATTGTAAACCCTTGGCCAGAACGAATTGTACTCTTGCCCCTGCATATACCTTGTGCATTGCCTTGAAAGGATACACACCCAGATTGATAAATTAATGTAGGAAAAGGGTGAATAAATTGTTCATACCTAGACCCCAACATTTTGGCGCCGTTGTCGGGGAGGCTAACAAGGTTCAAGACAAAGATCCAGACCAACCAAAGGGTCAATATCTCGTCCTGGGGAGAGAATGAGTTTTCTCACTCTGCTTCAAGTCCTGAGCATAGGTGATCTTTCTTCTTGTTTTTATTTTTTCTTTTTCATTTTTTTTTCAATCTCTTATCCTGGGGAGGGAGGAGTCTTTTGACACCCTGCTCCAAATCCTGAGTTAAGATTTATTTCTTTCAAACCCTTGTGTTTTTATTAAAACCCTAGCTTTTAACCTGGGGAGGGAGGAGTCTTTTGATGCCCTGCTTCATGTTTGAAAGGTATTAGGTCTTTCCTGTGCTGTGTTTTGTTCTTGTCCAGGGGAGGGAAGAGTCCTTTGATGCCCTACTCCGGGCCCTGAACCTTAGATTCTTGTTTTTTTTAGCTGCCTTTCTTTTTCAGATCGTTTTTCTTGGGGAAGGAATGGTCCTTTGACACCTTACTTCAAGACTAAAGCATTGTAGGTTCATGACAAAACCTTCAATTGTATGAACAAAGAACCGAATAACCGGGGCAGAGGGAAAGCCCCAAAGAAGGGAGGACTAGATTTGGGAAGAAGGACCTTCATCCAACAGATTATAGAAAAGGCTGAATCAGAAACATCATGTCGTGCAGCCATGAGAGCAAGGGCATGAAGAGTAAATTCTGAGGGACAATCAGTAGATCAACCATTGTTGTCTACAACATTCTTGGGTGACACAATATAGCAGGTCCCTCTAGTAGTTGAAGAAACATCTAGTGGCATACCTGAACAAGGAAATCTTATGCTGACAATAGAGGGGGAAGAGGTCGCAAGCAGAGCCTCGACAGAGTCAGACCACTCCAACAAGAGAGAGAAGGTTGTAGCAGAGGGATCAAGTCATCATAACGTAGAAGAAGGGATCGAAGGAGCATTTGCATCACCAAGGGACCGGGAAAGTGTTGTTAAAGGTGTTGGCAAATATTTAACAACAGACAGTTAACAGACAACGAATGCTTGTCATTGATGGAAACAGTGAAGATGACATGAGAACAACGAGTTTGTAATTAACAGGCAAACAGAAGATAAGTACAGAGAGGTGAATGATCGAAAGCAGTGAAATATCAAAGGCAGCGAATGATCGAAGGCAGCGAATGATCGAAAGCAGTGCATGAGCGAAAGTTTGAGAAGAAGAATCTCTGATTGTTGAAGAGGGAGACAGATCTAAGCTGTTAGATCTAAGCGCATGGTCCGACCACCATTGGATCGAGGAGAACCTGCACAGTATTTAAAGTGAAAGAAGAAGAAGGCATAATCGCAATATGAAAAATAACGATGAAATCTGAGCCATCAGATCAAGGTTTGATCTTGACCGTTGATCTGACTCCATCTCAGAGTCTCACCTATCGCGACTTGGAGTGACAAGAACCTCCATATAAGGAACAACGAGATGCGAGATCGCGAAAATATCAGTATCATCGGATCACCAAGAACGTGGATCGTTGATCTAAGCTCCATCTCGGAGCTTCGCCTATCGCGACTTGGAGTGACGAGAACCTCCAACTAAGGAACAATGAGATGTGAGATCTCAAAAATATCTGGACCGTTGATTCATCGAGATCATGGACCGTCGATCAGGGTTGATGAAGATCATGAGTTCGCAACACTTTTTAGTGCAACCTGTGGTCACCGCGTGTGGTCACGTGGAGGAAGGACCTAGTGCAGATGAGATCTGCCTCAGAATTTTAGGGATCATGTCTGGGAATGTCGAGACACATGGTCACACGAATGCCGATTTTGCGATATGAGATATCGCGATTCAATCGCTGCCATTGAATCGAGAGTGAATCTAGACCGTTGATCATAGCTCGTGTCGGAGTTTCGCGAATCGTGATATCAAGGAAAAAAAAGAACACAATGCAACATAAATTCTAAAATCGCGATATGCGATATCGTGCTTCAATCGTAGCCGTCAAGTCAAGCTCAGATCTGGACTGTTGATCTTATACCATATTGGAGTTTCGCGAATCGGGATATGGTAAGGCATGCAACATGAATGTTGATTTCACAATATGCGATATTGTGACTCAATCGTAGCCGTTGAGTCAAGATCGTACCTGGACCGTTGATCTAATCCCTTATTGGAGTTTCGTGAATCGCGATATGGAGAGGTAGAAGAAACTATGCAACATTTACGAATTTGCGATATGCGAAATCGCGAAAGCACCTTTCACATAAAGCCTTGGTCACAGCCCTTGGTCATGTGAAGAAAAGGAGTCAGTCCAGATAAGCTCCAATTCGGAGTTTTGCAGAGCGCGAAGTGAAAGTGTCGAGAAACTTGGGTAAAGGAATGTCGAAATTCCAAAACCCAAATTAAAGGCAAGATTTATAAAATTCATCCTACGGTGCGGATAAGACTGGAATGAGATCTAAGGGTTACTGTTTCTTCACATACAGGTAACTCATCAGTTATGATTCTGCTAAACAAAACGGATTCTTGATTGCAAATCAGTTATCATTCTAGTTGCTAAGACAGGTGTCCTTGGTCTGCCTATTGGAAGGTGAAGTGGAACCGTCAAGGTTGTGTGTATAAGAGAAAATGAGAGAGATGAAATTATGTTGGCTGTTCTGGAGGAAAAAGAATGAAATTGTAAGAAAGGAAAAAGGAGAGGATGCACAGAATGAAATTGAACATATGTGCAGAGTGAGATTAAATGCAGAGAAGAATAACAGAGCAAGTTGAAGCAGAGTAGAATGTCAGAAAAAGTTGATGCAGAGAAGACCTGCTGAACAGACGGAGGAAGAGAAGAATTGCAGAATAGTTTGAAGAAGATCAGACTTATAGAACAAAAAAAGACTGGTAAGAACCGATTTATCTGTGTAGTTTTATGTGTATTCATTCTTACATATTTAAGGGTGGTTGGGAGGTGCTCAGGAGGACTGTTGTCCTCATAAGTTCAAGTGGGTGCTTGAACACAGGAAGTTGTAGCTTCCATCTGGTTGTAGCCAGAGAAACTAGGGTGGCAGGGTGGTGCTAGGGAGAACAAGTGTTCTCTGTT
>JZKD02S0679921.1:34107-53655 GCA_000966675.3 Picea glauca | reverse complement strand
TAACTTACACTGATCCTATTCCAATTCATTGTGATAATACAAGTGCCATTAGTGTCTCCAAGAATCTTGTTCTTCATTCCAAGACTAAGCATATTCCAATCAAGTACCATTTTCTTTGAGAACAAGTTACAAACATAATTTTTCAGTTGAATTATATTCCTTCCAAAGAACAGATTGCTGATATATTTACTAAACCATTAGCAGTGACCCCTTTTGGATACCTTCGTCAAAAGTTAGGGGTTATAATCTCTGGTGTTTAATCTGTTCACCTGGTCAGGGGGAATACTTATTGAATATCTGGTGTATTCCCAAGATGCTTGTAGTCGACAGGGGGAGTATGTTTTTGCAACAGATCAGGGGAAGAATGTTTCTTCATTGACATTGATGTCAAAGGGGGAGAAAAGCGCAATAGTGAAGATGACATGAATACATGTGGGTGCTTGTGTTGCCATCAATGCCAAAGGGGGAGATTGTTGGAAAATATTTAACAACAGACAGTTAACAGACAACGAATGCTTGTCATTGATGGAAACAATGAAGATGACATGAGAACAATGAGTTTGTAATTGATAGGAAAACAGAAGATAAGTACAGAGAGGTGAATGATCAAAAGCAGTGAAAGATCGAAGGCAGTGAATGATCGAAGGCAGTGAATGATCGAAGGTAGCGAATGATCGAAAGCAATGCATGAGCAAAAGTTTGAGAAGAAGAATCTCTGATTGTTGAAGAGGGAGACCATCAGATCCAAGTGCATGGTCCGACCACCATTGGATCGAGGAGAACCTGCACGGTATTTAAAGTGAAAGGTGAAGAAGGCGTAATCGCAATATGAAAAATAACGATGAAATCTGAGCCATCAGATCAAGGTTTGATCTTGACCATTGATCCGACTCCATCTCAGAGTCTCGCCTATCACGACTTGGAGTGACAAGAACCTCCATCTAAGGAACAACGAGATGCAAGATCGTGAAAATATCAGGACCGTCGGATCACCAAGAACGTGGATCGTTGATCTGAGCTCCATCTCGGAGCTTCACCTATCGCGACTTGGAGTGACGAGAACCTCCAACTAAGGAATAGCGAGATGAGAGATCTCAAAAATATTTGGACCGTTGATTCATCGAGATCATGGACCATCGATCAAGGTCGATGAAGATCATGAGTTCACAACACTTTTTAGTGCAACCTGTGGTCACCGCGTGTGGTCACGTGGAGGAAGGACCTAGTGCAAATGAGCTTTGCCTCGAAATTTCAGGGATCGTGTCTGGGAATGTCGAGACACATGGTCGCACGAATGTCAATTTTTCGATATGCGATATCGTGATTCAATTGCAGCCATTGAATCGAGAGTGAATCTAGACCATTGATCATAGCTCATGTCAGAGTTTCACGAATTGCGATATCAAGGAGACAAGAACACAATGCAACAGAAATTCTGAAATCGCGATATGCGATATCATGCTTCAATCATAGTTGTCAAGTCAAACTCAGATCTGGACCATTGATCTTATACCATATCGAAGTTTCGCGAATCGGGATATGGTAAGGCATGCAACATGAATGTCGATTTCGCGATATGCGATATCGCGACTCAATCGTAGCCGTTGAGTCAAGATCATACATGGACCATTGATCTAATCCCTTATCGGAGTTTTTTGAATCGTGATATGGAGAGGCAGAAGAAACTATGCAACATTTACAAATTCGTGATATGTGAAATCGCGAAAGCGCCTTTCACATAAATCCTTGGTCACAGCCCTTGGTCACGTGAAGAGAAGGAATCAGTCCAGATAAGCTCCAATTTGGAGTTTCGCAGAGCGCGATGTGAAAGTGTCGAGAAACTTGGGCAAAGGAATGTCGAAATGTCGAAACCCAAATTAAAGGCAAGATTTATAAAATTCATCCTACGGTGTGGATAAGACTAGAATGAGATCCAATGGTTATTGTTTCTTCACATATAGGTAACTCATCAGTTACGATTCTGCTAAACAAAACAGATTCTTGATTGCAAATCAGTTATCATTTCAGTTGCTAAGACAGGTGTCCTTGGTCTGCCTATTGGAAGGTGAAGTAGAACAGTCAAGGTTGTGTGTATAAAAGAAAATGAGAGAGACAGAATTATGTTGGCTGTTCTGGAGGAAAAAGAATGAAACTGTAAGAAAGGAAAAAGGAGAGGATGCACAGAATGAAATTGAACATATGTGCAGAGTGAGATTAAATGCAGAGAAGAATAACAGAGCAAGTTGAAGCAGAGCAGAATGTCAGAAAAAGTTGATGCAGAGCAGACCTGCTGAATAGACAGAGGAAGAGAAGAATTGTAGAATAGTTTGAAGAAGATCAGACTTATAGAACAGAAAAAGACTAGTAAGAACTGATTTATCTGTGTAGTTGTCTGTGTATTCATTCTTACATATTTAAGGGTGGTTGGGAGGTGCTCGGGAGGACTGTTTTCCTCATAATTTCAAGTGGGTGCTTGAACATAGGAAGTTGTAGCTTCCATCTGGTTGTAGCCAGAGAAACCAGGGTGGCAGGGTGGTGCTAGGGAGAACAAGTGTTCTCTATTATATAGGTTGGATCCCATGTAACGAGAAGTTGGTGCTTCCATCCAGTTGGTGCTGGAACATTCAGGAAGTTGGTGCTTCCATCCATTTGGTGTTGGAATATTCAGGGAGTTGGTGCTTCCTTCTAGTGGGTGCTAGAGAAACAAGAGAGGTGGTGCTCTCAAACAAGTTGCAGCTTGTAAAACAGAGGTAGTAGCCTCACATTGAGTTGGTTCTCAATTATAGATGATGTACAGAACTTAAAAGACTACCTATCATTTCGAAGAAGAAGAGGTTTTCTCCCTTTATGGGTTTCCTCGTGAAAAATATGTCTTTGTGTATACTTTATGTGTGACTGTTGTTCTTTATCATTACTATCCATATGCTGTATATTGTTGATGACCACATGAGGAAATTTTAATAATGTTTTAATAGACTTAAAATTGTTTAACCTCACATACAACTGATTCACCCCCCCTCTCAGTTGTATTAATAATTTCAACAAAAGGAACTCAGATCAAAGGGGTAAGGAAGCCTCAGCCATCTCCTACAGAGTCTGGTGAAATACCCAACAATTATTGGAAGATATTTATGGCTCCCACAACCTCTACTATCGAATTTCCAATTGGAAACCTGGGAGTTGGTGCACCCACTAAGCCTATTCCATTAGCAGCCTTACCAAACTTTCATGGGCTTGTTTTAGAATATCCCGACACATTTCTATTTGAATTCGACATAGTATGCCGAGGGTATGATTACACGACGGAAGCCCAAAAGTTAAAATTTTTTCCTTCTACATTAAAAGGGACGGCTCTGCGATGGTTCATGGGCCTTGGAGGAAGCACTATTTCCACATGGAATGATATGCGGACAACTTTTCTGGAAAAATACCAGGATTACTATAAATCTTGGAACATTAAGGAAGAACTTTTCAAGTTCGCACAAAAAGAAGACGAGAGTTTGGAAGATTGTGTGGAACGATTCAAGTACACCTTATAGAGGTTGGGTCACTCTGACCTGGATAAGGAAATTCTAAAAATGATCCTCCTCCGATCTTTCCGTGAGGATTCAATGGAGCTATTGAACATTGTGGGAAAATGAGACATCTCTAAGGAAATCTTTGAAGGTATCTGTGAGTTATGCATTCAGTGCTCAAGAGGACTTGCAAGAAACAAACAAGGAATTCGCTTAATAAAAGGGTCTGGCGGAGGTGTTACGAAATAAGAAATCAAAAACCTACTAGACAATCTGAGGACAGATATCCTCAGCACCTTGTCAGCACAGATGGATACACTGCAAGTAAAGCAGAAGTGACTGGAATTGGACAAGACTATGGCAATATTCTACCCGACGTGTAGAAAGAAGCATACAGAGAGGGAGTGTCCATTAAACTCTATAGAGGAATGTGCAATCTGCAAGCTAAATCATGCAACAAGCTCATGCCCCTCCCTGCCAGGCCTGAAAGCAGTATTTCAAGGAATGGGGAAAGACATTGAGCAACTGTACCTCATGGGGTCTAGAAATCCATGGAAACCTCGATTACCAGTGGGAAATAAAGGTATGTACTCAGATCCATCTCAGTATTTCAATGATTCTAATATGAATCCTCAGTCCATGCCCTATCCTCCCATGTGGCCACAATACTAGTTTCCACCATGGCAACAATGGAACCCTCAAACCAGTTCAAGCTCCTCATGGGCTCCAACTTGGCGAGGATCCCCTCCTGGGTAGTTTCCTCAATCGATGCCACAACAACAAATCCAAATTCCCTCTAATGTGCCTCCAGGTAGCCAACCTTCCCGTCCTCATCTCCCAATCCAACCTGATCCAAATCCTAATAGCAGGGGAGTTCATCAAACAAACATTCTTAACCTACCTTCATATAGAATTTCCACTGCAGAGTTGTATGAAATGAATCTATGATCAGGGCAGACAGTTGATGCTCAACCTCCTCTAGTTACCATAGAATGACTCGACAGTGAAGGTAAGGAATCAGAACCAATTAGTAAAGAGCCAAAATAGACTAATAGAAATCAGGCATCTCTTGTAAAACAACATCAATCTGAACCACCTTACCCAGAGAGACTAACTTTGAGTAAATCAAGCCCTCAAGCTGAATTTGATTTATTAGGAGAACTGCAAAATTTATTTTTTAAAATTCCCTTGTTACAAGCGATGAAGGATGTGCCAATATATGCAAAGACTCTTAGGGAATACTCTTCAAAGAAATATGCAAAGAAATCCAAAGACCCCCTTACCATTCACGTTATGGGAAAATTATCAGATTTCATGACAGGAAAGTCAATGCCTGAAAAGTATGGAGATCTGGGGAACCCAATTCTGACAGTACAGATTAATGGGGTATAGATTTTGAATGTGCTGGTAGACTTGGGTGCTACCATCAATGTCATCACCACTGAAACCATGCATACATTATGTCTTCATAACTTGAAACATACACCTACAGTATTGGAATTGGAAAATCGATCCATAGTCAAACCTGTAGGAAAGTTGGAAGATGTAACAATTTCAGTAGATTCATGGCACTATCCCGTAGATTTTCTGGTCTTACAGACACAATATTCAGTGGGAAACCATCCTTTGATCTTGGGTAGACCATGGTTGGCTACTACAGATGCTTACATTGGGTGCCGATCAGGGCACATGGTTATTTTCAATGGGAATAACATTAAGAACTTAATGTTATACTCACCTGGAGATCCAAACCCATCCATAAAACCAACAGGAAGCAAGAAAATTTTACCTAGGAAAGAGTTTGAAACAGAAAATGAGGAATTGAGGCCAGTTCTCACTATTGAACAAGCCCTTCAGTTGAAAACAGAATCAGAAGATGATGTAATTACCTCTTTTATGGACGAACCTTGCTCCATTTCTGAAACAAATCAACAATTCCTAGAATCTGTCTTAAGATGCGAGACTCAGGAAACAATTGAAACAACAGAAGGATTAGAGCAGCTACCTGTTGATGCACCCAGTGAAAGTGTTCCAGTAGAACTAGAACCAGGAAAAACCCTGAATATTAATCCAGCCCTGTCAGAACCTCAGAAGAAGAAACTTGTGGATGTTCTTCGGAAACACAAAGAGGCCTTCTCCTAGGATTATACAGATATGAAGGGGATCCCTGCTAATTCGTGCACCCATCATATATATATTAAGGAGGATTGTCGTCTTGTGAGACAACCTCAGAGAAGGATGAACCCCACACTGAAAAATATCGTGAAAGAAGAACTTCAGAAATTACTAGACGTAGGTTTTATTTACCCCATCTCAGATAGCCAATGGGTCTCTCCATTAGTAATGGTCCCTAAGAAAAGTGGTAAATGGTGAATATGCGTGGATTATCAAGAATTAAATAAGGCAACGCAGAAAGATCATTTCCCTTTTCCATTTATTGATCAAGTTCTAGACACATTGGTTGGCAATTTTTTTTTTCCTTCCTAGATGGGTTTAGTGGGTATAACCAGATCCATATAGCTCTCGAAGATCAGGATAAAACCACTTTCACATGCCCCTGGGGAACATTCACATACTGGGTCCTTCCTTTTGGCCTGTGTAATGTTCCTACAACGTTCCAGAGGGCAATTTTGGTAATCTTCTCTGATTTGATAGATAATAGTGTTGAAATCTACATAGATGACTTTACTCCATATGGGGATTCATTTCTTGAAGGGCTGAAAAATTTAGAAAAATTTCTCGAAAGGTGTATACAAGCGCGTGTCTCGTTGAGTACGTAAAAATGTCATATGATGATGGAAGAAGGAATTGTTCTGGGACATTTTCTCTCAGCTTAAGGAATCTGAATGGACCCAGCAAAGACAAAGGTAATTTAGCATTTCCTGACATGCAAAACGCCCATGCAAGTACGCATTTTTATTGGTTGTGCTGGCTATTACAGGCATTTTATAGAAAATTTTGCTAAAGTAGCACATCCACTTTTTCAATTGCTAACAAAAGATTCAAATTTTGTGTGGACAGAGGATTGTGATGCAACCTTTATGAGAATTAAGAAATTGGTCTGTAGCGTTCCAATCCTTAGAGGCCAGACTGGGCATTACCTTTCCATATTCATACAGATGCTTCCCAAACAGCAGTTGGTGCAGTATTAGGAAAACAAGAGGACAAAATACCATATGCAATTTACTATGTTAGTAAGAATTTGGCTCCGGCTGAATTAAACTACACAGTGACTGAGAAAGAATTCCTTGTTGTCATTTACGCCATCAACAAATTTCGGCACTACATTATCGGGTATCCTACCTTTGTGCATATTGATCATGCAACTATCAGGTATTTAATGAATAAACCTGCTAACCCTGGTCGTATCACAAGATGACTCTTGCTACTACAGGAATTTGATATCACAATAGTAGATAAACCAGGGAAGGACAATGTGGTTGGAGATTTCTTATCTAGGGTAGAACATGAGGGTAAGGATACACCAATTGAAGATAATTTCCTAGATGAACATCTTTTTGCAGTATTTGCTAACACTCCGTGGTATGCAGATATTGCTAATTATCTTGCTTTAGGCAAGGTGCCTCGACATATGTCATATAAAGAGCAAAGGAAGATTATTCACCAGAGTATTCGATATTCATGGATGGCAGGATAACTCTTTCATACAGGGGCTGACCAACAGATTCGACGTTGTGTGGCAGAAGATAATATCTATGAGATACTGAAGGCTGCACATGATGGACCCTGTGGAGGACATTTTGCAGATAAAAGAATAGGTCACAAAGTGCTGCAAATGAGATATTACTAGCCCTCCATCTTTCGTGATGCCTGAGACTACGTCCGAAGGTGTGATAGCTGCCAAAGGATGGGACAACCTGGGAAAGCAGATAAAATGCCTCTATAACCCCAGATAGTCCTTGAACCATTTGTGAAATGGGCCATTTATTTTGTTGGACCCTTCAACCCACCTTCTCATCAAAAATCTTACATCCTGGTCTGCACTGATTATGTAACTAAATGGGTGGAATCCAGAGTGGTCACAAGAGCAACAAAAGAAGTAGTGGCAGACTTTCTTTTTTAAGAAGTTTTTTCCCGATATGGTACTCCAAGGGAAATTGTGTCAGATGGAGGATCACAGTTCACATCTCACATGATAGGAAAGTTGATGCATAAATTTGGAGTCAAGCATAGAGTGACAACCCCCTATCACCCCCAGGCGAACGGGCAAGTAGAAAGCACAAACAAGGTATTGGAAAATATATTGACAAATATAGTAGCAAGTCATCACTAGGACTGGGCACATAAACTTCCAGAATCTTTATGGGCGTACAAAACAACATGGCGAAACACAACTGGGTTTTCACCATTTGAATTAGTCTATGGGAAAGTCCCCTTGTTTCCAGTGGAATTTGAGATCAGTACACTCAGGACAACTCTAGAAGTAGGCTTAGACCCATCAGAAGCACAGAAACACCAACTGGAATAGCTGAATGAGTTAGACGAGATTCAGTTAGTAGCTGTCCAGAAGACCACTGTTTTTCAACAGCAGAGAATGAAGTGGCATGATAAATTTATCAAAATTAAGGTGTTTCATGTGGGAGATTGGGCATTACTTTACGATTCCCGATTTAAGGATTTCAAAGGCAAGCTTTGCACTCACTATATGGGGCCATACCAAGTGGACGCAATGTTCGACAATGGAACGGTTAGATTAATTACAATAGACGAGAATCATACATCGTTCTTAGTAAACAGACACTGTCTAAAACTATACCACCGTCCAGCCTCTAGAAATGCCTTTGTTAAAAACCTTTTTGATTCATCTGATTTAATGATTGCTGGAATGAAGGACACTCTCACACTGCCTTAAAATATATATATATATATAAAAAAAAATTTACTTGTTTGTATTATTGTAGGGATAACAAACGAATATGACCAGGAGAAATGTAACACTCAACGCTGTTACTCCACCAGTACTGCTATAAAAATGTTGATGTTACTCCATTGGTGTGCACTGATTACTTCACGAAGTGTTGTTACTCCGCAACTATCGTTACTCCGTCGGTGTTGTTACTCCGCAACTGCCATTGCTCCTATGGCGCTGTTACTCTGCCGGTGTTGTTACTCCGTCGGTGTCGTTACTCCGCCGGTGTTGTTACTCCGCAACTGCCTCTACTCCGCCGTCACCATTATTCTTTCATTGTTGCTACTCACTGTTACCATTACTCCTTGTTGTCGTTACTCCATTAGACCGTGTGCTGCCACTACACCATAAGGTAGGCCCTAGGTACATCTCCGTTGAATTTTACGGATTTAATTAAAATATTCCAAAAAGGCATCATAACGTGTCATGGACGACCGTAATTAAGTTGGGGGCGGGGGAACCGTCATAACAAATGATGGCATACCATGAAATTTTTTTATGACACACGATCCTCATCAAACAAAATCTAATGATTTCGATATTCCGTAATCATAACTTGATATGTCAAATGCATACTTGTACGCGCAGAATCATAATCGGTCACCTTCCCAACACGTTGCATTAAATTTTTGAGAGTACCACCACAATCTGTCATCATTTCCAAGCATACCAATGTTGTTTCAGTCGCTTCCCCCAAAAGCGATATGACGTTATTTCAGTTGCCAACGGTTTGGAGCCCTTTCATTTTCCCCTACCATCTAACTGCATTCGTCATGCTGAATCCACCTCTGCAGCAATGGGTGGACTATCTGTGCAGCATGAACCTGAAGATACAATGAGAGTTCAGAACAATTAGGAGGTATCGAAGGTCTTTGAGAATACGGGCTGGAATGTCTACTTTGACAGATTGAAAGGGTTGAACGAAGAAATCGCGACGGAATTCACACTCAACTCAAGAGAAGGAAGCTCTCGGGTCCGCGGAATTGAAATTCCTGTGACAGAGGAAGCCATCATATAAGTCACTGGACTCCCTCAAAATGGACAACAATGGTTTTCAAGAAGGTCTATCCTTCCAGAGTTTCCCGAAGCCTTTTTACAGTCAGGAGAAAGCATTGTGCAGAAAAGTCGAGGATATGACCAAAATTCGCTGTTGCATCCATGGAAGGAGGTAGCAGAATTCGTCATGAGATATATGACTTGTGAAGGAAGATACTCCACCATATTCAAATACCATCTTCGAATACTAACCCACTTGCGATTTCCCTAAGAAGAGGATTTCTCACTAAATATGCCTTATTTCTTATTAAGAAGCCTTCACCTAATGGCACATTCAGCTTAGGATTCACGACAGGTATTGGCGATCATCACCCACCATGGGTTGGTTCAGTTGTTAGTAATGAATGCCATTAGACAAATCTCGATTCCATGTGAACTGTTTCGGGACTCCACAGAGGAAGAAGTAGCAACTGCCATGGATGCTAAGGAAGATGAACCAGAAGCCACAGAGGAGGAAAATGCAGGTGAAGATGACTATGTTGACTAGGAGGAACCAAAAGAGATGGAAATGGAAGCTGAAGCATTCGAAGAAGAAGATGCTCCTCAAGAGCAAGATGAAAACATGGAATCAATGGAAGATGTGAAATATGACATAGAAAGGCCCACTAGTACCACGACCGAGGCTACCCCACAAGAACCAGTCTCGCCTGTGGAATTAGCAGAACAATTTGATAGCATGACAACCACATAAGAAGGGTCACAACAGACAAGAGCAAGTGAATTGATTGATAGTGCAACCGAGGGTACCCCACAAGAACCTTCTGTCACTATGGAATTGATGGAGGAGGATAACCAGAATGAAGAAGAGGCCATGACCACCCCGACCATAGAGCCCATGGAAGAAGTGCTAGGAGAACTAGGGCATGAGGTTGGCGCTAAACCACAAGAACCAGCGTCGACCTTAGAATCGAATATTGAAGATCCCTGCCAGTTCCCCTTTTTCTCATTTATTACAAAAGGAGCAAGGCAAACTCGTTCCCTTCGGTGTTCAGAAGAAGATCCCGTCATTCCTCCAATTCTATCACAAAATCCACAACTGTGTGAGGTGGACGATACTCAAAAATATACACCAGTAGGATAACATCTCGCAGGGACACCATCGGTCATGGTAAGCCTGCAACGAGAGGAATTAGCTGTAGGCGAAGAGGAGGGACCAAGCGAAGTGATCCCGACGAATGAGCCAATGGAAGAACCAGGCGAGAAGGTTGTAAGACTCCCATCCAAACAAAAACATCAGATGCAATTGAAGGAGACAACGTGGCTTAATATGGAGGTCAGGAAGCTAAGGAAATAGGTACACAAATTGCAGGAGAAAATGAAGAAATACAAGCAGAAAGCTAGAAAGCCCAAGACCATCGGAGTAGAAACAAAAACTCAGATGGACCAGGCAACCATAACCTCTGCTGCTACTCAAACAGACCCAGTCAAGCGATTTTTTGAAGACCGTGAGCATGCCTTAAAAGTCAAAGTGTAGACTTGGAAATCTACTGCGACTTAGTATAAAAATGAAATCAGAATAATGCAGGAGCGAGCCTCCACAATTGTTTTTGAATATGTGGAGCATATAGACATCATGAGATTAAGGCATGTGAAGTACTAGCTCAAGATGGAGCAGCTGGAAAAGCAAGTGGTAGAACTGAAAATGGATAAAGAGTAGATGTTTAGTTTGGTGCAAGAGGTGATGGCATGTCGCCCCCTACTTCTAGTTATTCTTTATTTTTGCATGAACATTTTCTTCTATTCTACATGGAGAGCATAAAAAATGAGATTAGTTATAAGATAGAAAATGGTGTACAATTCCTCCGAATAATGAGGCACCACGACTAGCCAACTTAGCATTTGATGTGTGAATTTTACCTGCATGGATATCTGCTATGCCTGGACAGAGATTTCAAAACGATCCCATATGTGGGAGACATTCATTTAAGGGCCCTCACCTCTTACAGTTTCAACCAGATCAGCTGGCAGAAGGCTTTTAGCACATTTGAATCTAATCAGGTTACAAAGTTGTTTATGGTAAGAGGAGAACCTGAAAGGGCAGTCATCATGTTCAATAAACACAACACCTTTTTGGGAATTGAGGTGAATAGAGACAGAATGTTGAGGACACAAAATTGGTGCCTTGATCTTTGTGTTAAGCAAATAGTCACATTTCATGAAGAAGCCCTTGATTGCTATCAGAAAAGGTGGATGATGACACCTACAGTTGTTCGGAACAGGGAACCTTTTGGGGCACCAAATTTTTCACGGGTGCTCCCCAGAGTGCCCATATATGTGGCATGTGTCCGAACAAGTGGGATTTGATGGATGGGACTCCGGTTTCAGTTTCCCACTATTTGGTTGCCAGTAGAAGACTACACTCCAGCATATATCGTCCTGAAATATTAGTGGGAAGATGTCCACCTCTCAGATGGTTTTAAAGTTCTAGGAACAGAGATGGTCGAAGAATATGATCTCGCCCATTTTCAGGAAGCCCACAGTTAGCGAAACCTAGACCTACGGAAGCGGGGAACTGCATGAGGGCATGCAGAAGGCTAGTTGGGGGGAGATGTTGGGCACCAAATCAGGCTATCTTTCTATCGCATTCCCATTACCTTTTTTACCTTTTTACACTTATTTACCTATGTTTACTGTGCTAAAACCGTGAGGTAAATACCCCTACCCTATCTATTGGAATATTTTATTAATGAAGTGAAGTCACAGAGTTTTACCTATTCGCAGCACTAAAATGATGTTTGACTGCAACTTTTGTAGAACAAGAATCAAGGCCCCAACATCCCGTGACAGATCTGTTGTTCAACTGTTTTGAGGACAGCAACGACCAAGCCAAAGGAGGTCGCACAACTGGAGTCGCAGATCCTTGAACCATCTTGGGAATTTTGTTGATCTGTTCTATCTGGTACTGGTGCCGCACCAACTAATGTATATTTTTAAGGGTATGGTTACCATGTTTTGGGGAAAGAGGTTGTTCCCCCTTTTTGATGTATAAAAGACAGTTTATTCCTGTAACTGGGGATGTCCCCATTGAGATTGTAATAACCCTTTCAGATTTATAAAGCATTACCTATTTTGTTGTCTTCATATTTGCTATAACCAACGCATCCCTGATAAGAGAGCTGGGCCCACTCTTATGATAAGGTGTTGTGTCTTCCTGTGTGTGTGTTATTTATTAGTTTTATGATTGTTGTTACAATGTGTTATTTATCAGTTTCATGATTGTTGTTACAGTACGTTATTTATTATCTTATGCTTGCTATTACAGCGTATGATTCTTATGAGTACCTTTTAGAATTTGTAGTTAATCCAGTTGACAGTAATGTTTTGAATCTTAAATTTTAAACCCTTGGCTAGAACGAATTGTACTCTTGCCCCTGCATATACCTTGCACATTGCCTTGAAAGGATATGCACCTAGATTGATAAATTAATGTAGGAAAAGGGTGAATAAATCGTTCATACCTGGACCCCAATAGGTCCTTTGCCTCCTCCATCACCTCATCCTCATGTTGGGGAGGTGCATCCCCATCATATGTGCCAATATATGCAAAACAATAGATACTAATAATAATAAAATTGAAACAAAATGTTACAATAAATTACATGTGCATTAAATAAGACATAAAAATATGAAAATAGATTGATCAAAACATAACAATAATGTTACCTCTCTCATCTGGTGGCTCCTCTGTTGTAAATTGGATTTTTGGACATCCTCGAGTATGGGTACTCTACAATATGAAGGACATTATCATCCTCACTCAACAATAAATAAAGTACCTCCTTTTTCACTGGAGTAATGGGAAACTCGAATTGGCCCCTCTTGGGCATCAAATTCCCCCACATGCACATATGCACATCAAACATACGCTGAGTAGAAAATTGGGGTACGATTGGATGAGTGGAATGATCCCTCTCAAAAATAGTGTATAAAACTCAGACGCAAATGGGAAGAATCTCCTACCAGAAAAAACAGAGTGACAATTATCAAATGCACGACAAAACTATCTCAAAAGAACATTTTCCCACCTAATCAGTTAGGCCTCTTGCAATACACTATATACCTAATACACCATTTAACTCCTCAATTCATTTCAAAAATGCTGGAAAATATTTACTGATGGAAAATTTACATTGAGGAGAATGAGAAATGAAAGAAACAAATCAAGAAAGAGATTCCTCGAGATTGTAACTAATTTTCTTTTAAATATATATATATTTTTTTTAATTTCCCAAAAAATTCAACATTTTTGTTGAAATGAACTTTATTTATAGGATTTTTGTATTCAGAACTAGGGGGTTGGAAACTCATGGAAAAATGGCTAAGCACATTGTTGTAAAAGCTAAAATTTGAAGATTTGAAGACCTAAAACTCATAGTAATTGTATGGTATTTTAATTGTTTTTGGTAATATTATTCAAGGCTAATGAAATACAATTTTTTTGTAGGCCACTATCATTTATCTTTCATATTTATTAATGAATGAATGTTCATGCTCTAAATTTATGCACTATTGTTAGAATTCTTGAGAAATTATTATATTATTTCATTCTTGATTGGATTTGTTGAGAATAAGAATAAATTAAGACGTAGGTATATATGTTTGTGATATTTTTAGTAACTATTTACTAATAGGTTATGCCGATGGGTCCAAAAGGCCTGACAATTAGGTAAGGGAGAACTTCCAATGGAAAATAACAATTAGAATCACTTGCGTTTGGGATAACATTTCTAACCAGTATATTGGCCTAGCTACCACTCTAAGTTTACTATATAAATATGAATTTAAGAATCAAAGGTTCTCATATGAATTAAAATATGAAACTAAACTAAATGATTCTATCTACAGTTATTCTAACATGTAGTCCTAGACTAAACTAATCTTATCCTGATCAGGAGAAAACTAAAGAAGATTGAATACAGTTAAAGATAATTCATTTTGAATTAGAAAGAGTTCATACATTCAAATGGTTAATGAGCACAATAATATTATCAAAACAGTAACAATTAGTTATTGTTTACCTTAAACAATATTATAATTGCATTCAAAGGAGAAAACTATGATAATCTAAGCATACAATACAATTGTAGAAATAATCCATACAACAAGACTTGCAATACTCAAATAAAGGATAAATGCATTAATACAATTATTGAATACATTCGACACAACCACAGATTTATGGAATGTCTCTTTCTCTTTATTAATCTAGAAGTAAAAGTACCCGATGTCATTCCAAAGGGAAACGGTCCTTAACTTGTAACATCTATCTCTTTTATAGAACATGAGGAGTCTCTTTTTTTATTCAATAACTGTCATCCTGTCAAATCATATTTACAATGTTTCATTTCACATTCTTGATCGGTACTTTACAATAATTAGAAAAATAATAAAAAAATGAAGAAATATCTTACAACAAAGATTAAGTAGTTTTTGGCATTTTCATTTGGTATTTGAAGTCTTTCCATAGCTTGAAGTATTCCAATATGGCCTCTATTATGTTCATCTACATTTTCGCGAGTTCGATTTCATCATCACAAATAGGGGTCACCACTTATGTCTTTAAGGCTTCTTATGTTTTTTGTATAAAGTGTTTGATTGAAAGGATTAGTTGGTTTGGATTTACTATCCTGGTTTCCAACACTTTCGTGTTAACCTCTTCTATTGCCTCAATGGCCTTCTTGTTGAGGTTCATTTTAGTCTCTACATCTTCTATCATCATTTGAGTTGACCCTTCTTTTTCTAAATCTGCCAGGGTTTCCATGCTGAATTGTTTTAGCGGGTCATCTGATGCTCTCCATAGTCTTTTGCAAGCTTGTTCAATTGTTTCCTGAGTATTTTTAATATTATGGAGGACCTATTTCCCAGTGTTGAGTAACACATGGTATTTGATTTTTGTTTGGTTGTATACATCGGTAAGGTGTTAGGAGGATTATTGCAAACATCTTTCCAGTTGACAATATGGTCATATGCTTCGTGAACGTTTTGATACTTTTATTTCACAACTTTCATCTGCTGACCTAACTTTAGTTGATCTGACTGATTCTTTTGAATGTTGTGTAATGATAAGAAGAATTTCTTCTACATATCTCTTAGTGCTTCATTTTCCATAGTGGCTTCCTCTTTGATTATCTCTAAGACAAAAATTCACATTTTTCTTTCCTTTACAGTATTCTTCATGAGCTCATTGTCTTGTTGCAATTTTCGAACTTGGCTTTCTATTTTCTCATTATATTTAGTTATCTCCAATCGTTCCCCTTTGATTCTTGTCACTTTTGGAGCATGTGTCATTTAAGATTCTCTATTTCATCTTGATCCAGCTTTTGGTTCAAGCTAATATTATTCTCAAATTATGCACTTGGTTCCTTTTCTTGAAGTTGCAACTACTTCTCGAATTCTTATCGATCCAAGCGTTCGGTTGTCATATATTCCTTTCTGAATTCACTCGCCACATTATCCCTGATGGTATCCATGGAAGCTTATAACTCAACAAATATTTCTTTAGACATGTTCAATGCTTCTGCCACTTCATAAAATGACATCACAATTTCACCACCAAAATCATTAACGGTTGATGTTGCCTATATTGCATTCTCCTAAGGATTTGGGACTTCTTTCCATTTAATTCTTCTCTCATATGTTTCATGGATTGCACCCACTCCTTCTCTTTTTCTCTGTCTTCTTTTTCTTAATATATTTGGTTTTGTGACTATAGTAGTATTCTCCAATAGCTACAATATCACATTCAATTCTAAGTACCGGAGAGGTGAATTAAAGATTACCTAAAACAATTTCTAAAGGAGTACATTGTTCAAAAGGGATTGTGATCATGTTGGTGCTTGGATTCGTTTTCATATCTCCACTCAGTGGTTCCGATTCCTTTTCATGTGACTCAGATACTTTTATTTTTTCCTCTTCCTCTTTCTTTTTCCTTTCCTCCTCTTGAGTAGCCAATAGATTTTGTTCTTTAAATAACTTCCTTTTCATATCAATATTATTTTCTTCTCAAGCCTTCATTTTTGTCTCTACATTGTCTAACTATTTTCCATGACTCTTCTATGAAACTCACCCATTTCCTTTTCTTTTTTTCAATTTGGGATGCTTCTTTTCATATTATTTATTCTTTCTTTGTTGGTACTTTTCCTCTGCTTCTTCAACCTTTCTCGATATTTCTTCATCTTTCTTCTGCTATTCCTTTTCTTTGGCTTCTTGCTTCTCTCTATTGTGTTGGAGTAGTGTTTTAAATTTCTCTTTCGTCATGACCCTTTATTCATCCTCCTATCTCTGGAGTTTTTTTCTGGATGAATTATTTGTTATTCTCTCTGGAACTTCTTTAAATAAAAGAGCTCCCCTAAAGAGGTATTTAGTGAAAACAACTTGAAGGAAAACTTGTTAGGAAAGTTTGACTTCCTTTATGTTTTCACTTAATAAATTCTAGGGATCATGCCCCTTCCTATTTCTAGTACACAGACCTATCTCTCTTAGAGCATTGGCCTCTCTCTTAGCATGTGGTTTTTTCTATAGAGAATATTTTCCTATGTGGAGAGGGAACTTCAGCCAATACCTTTCATTATTCTCCGATAAGTATGCAATGACTCATTTATCCACTGTCTGATAGGCTATTTCTTTGGATAACATCTTATCGAGTACATATTTGGGAAATAAATGAGATGTCCCTGTGCCTCCATATATCCTCATATATGTATATTACTTCCTCATATACTAGTACCCTATCTCTCTTAAGGATTTCATGGCTCCTTGTGATATCCTATGTGGGTGAAACCCAAAAATCTCAAAAATGGATTTGTGTAAAGGTGCCAGGAAGTAATCACAAATATCATATAGCTATTATGTATATTCCACCTCCCACAATTGTGAGAAATATACAAGAGTTGGGGGTTGGTTTGGGCTCCAAGTCCAATTGCAAGAAAAATATGTGCAACACAAATTGTGTCAATCATATACGTTGTCGTGTAGAATCTAGGGATTTTCATACCTTGGGATTCTTGAGCTTGATTCATGATATTGAAGGCTAAAATGTTGGAATAGTTTAAAAAAATCCCAGTCTTGGTTATTGTGTAATCCAATGGGAACCACTCCATCCTGAAATGAGTGTTGGTTTCCTCTCCATAGAGCTTGTAGATCATTGCGTTCAGGATTTTGTATGGATCTTTCAAGTACTGCATGGGAACATATCTTTCCACCTCATTTAACAACCATTATTCATCTACGAGCCAATATTACATAAAAAATTTGAAGCCTTTATGCTCGACTCCGAATTTATCCATAAATGATTCATATAGAAATATAGCAGGATCTGGAGTTTTGTACCAAATTATAAGGTCTTCGACCTTGAGAGATGTGATCGACACACTGGATGTGTTAGCTATTATGGAAGTATCCTTCTATAGGTGGGTGAAACATCATATTGCAACATCATTATAAGGGAAAAGTGTTGGGTGAGTGGCTACAGTGTGAATGCCACTTTTCCCAATATTCTTCTACTCATTGAAGTCCTCATCATCAAAAGGGTACTCTTCATTCTTAAACAAATTATATATCTCATGGTACCTTTTATAGTGCTCCCTTCCATCATGGCTACTAGTGTCTGTAATATTAAGAGAGTCTGGGCCTGCAACAAGGGTGGGTCCGACAACTGCCTGATTTTTTCTTTTCTATTCATAACTCTAGACATTTTATGGCATGCATACATGGTTAAACAAAAGACACAATTAATTTATCCTCAAACTTGCTTTGGATGACAAAAACTTCAAAAAAATTCACAAAATACATATTTGTTAGCCCGCGATCTTTGTAACACAGTGGAATTTACTGAGCTTGTTACAGTTGCAACGCTTAACTTTTTGAGGGTTTACACTCGAAATAGTGTGTTGACTAGGAATTAATACATATGTTATATTTTCCATTTTCCCCCAAACCTTGTGTAATTAATATTGAGTGTGTTATATTTGCGGCTGTCAGAGTCGTACCAGTCACCATTAATTTTCTTGAATACAGATCTACATTTGGTACCATTGGAACATCATTGGGAATGGAGTAAATAGGAGAGAAAATATCCTCGATCGTGTCATATTCAGAATGATATCGCTTATAAATTATTGGGATTAAGGTTATCTTCCGACGATGATCATTCATTATAATAATCATTTAACCTTAAAAAGAGTGCCACATGTATTGATTTTGTATACATTTATTTACCTTGTGATATGTTTACTTTATTAAGTTAAATCATCACACGTTGTTTAAGTGGGGAATTAATTTTATGAGGTATCATCATTGGAAGACAGTCAGGGTGGATCATGGTATGGAAGGTTGATCCTCGATGATGACATCTTGGGAAACGTCATCATCAGAAGATAGTGTAGATAGCACAAAGGGTAGTCTCATGACTTCCCCCGACAACGAAAGGATATTAATGATCCAATATGGTAATCCCACGTCACATGTATCACCTAAAACCCAAAAAGGTTTCATTATACTATAACATATGATTGTATGGGATTTAATTTACAGATTGGAAAATAGTTAACTCCAAAAAGGTTCAAAGGCCAACTTATTCTTGACATGTATACATCAAAAGATGACTTGCCATTGCTAAGATATCATCATTAGAAGATCCTCCAAAAGGAATTGTGAGTGGATGAAATACCTTCTATATTTTTCGATGATGATGAAAGGTTTGACTCATCGGGGTAGACGCTAGATAGAGGTATAGACACTACGTGTATCATGGTAAGTGGGGTACACATGGAATACACATAAATTTTGTTGGTGGCTTCATCGTCAAAGCCTCAAGAAATATGTTAGCTATATATTTCTTTATATTGCATTCTACTAACAATGAAATTGAAGGAGAATTTTCATTGGAAAGGGTTGGATATGAAGGTGAAATCTTAGAAATTTGGGAACTAAGGGTTGTTGTTGGGTATTTCTACCCTACGGACTAATAAGCTAGGGCTCTAAACTTATACGCAGAAAATGACCCTTAAGACTTAACTTTTGACCTTCTACCCGAATCTGAAACCTCTT
>JZKD02S0679921.1:11042-34097 GCA_000966675.3 Picea glauca | reverse complement strand
TTATAGGCTCCAACCTGAAGGAAGCTACAACTCCCTGAATTCTCCAGCTACAACTGGAAGGAGGCTCCAACCCCCTAGTTTACAGGCTCCAACCTGAAGGAAGATACAACTCCTTGAGTTCTCTATATCCAACCAGAAGGAGGCTATGGCCCATTGATTTATAGGAAACAACTTGAAGGAATATCCAACTCCCTAAGTTCTCTGGAACCAATCAGAAGGAGGCCACAACCCCCTTTCCTTGCCCCATATTGTCGCTATGAAATATAAGTGTAGACTGAAACTGTCACTACCACTGATCAACCTGTAACTGCCATTGTCAACCCGTCATTGTCACTATCACATCAACTAATCATTCTCACTCTATCACATCAACCTGTATCTGATGATCAACCAATCAATCAACCTATCATTATCACTGTCACCATAACTGTCACTGTCTTTGTCACTAATATATTATCATCAACCAACTATAACCAGATCCACTCTCATGGATACCAAAACTATCACCATACCATGTACATCAACCATGTACCATAAATTGTACCATACCATGTACATTAACCATGTACCACAACCTGTGCCATACCATGTACATCAACCATGTACGAAAACCTATACCATACCATGTACATCAACCATGTACCACAACCTATACCATACTATGTACCAATATCACCAAGAAGTGCCTCTAACTATGTACCATATCATCATCAACTCATTAACCATAACATCATCAAGATGTGTCTCAATATCACCAATAATGTACCATACGATATGGAAAGTGTAGGTACCATCACATCAATGATGAAAATCCAACCATATACCTCAATCATATACCAAAAACCATGCACCATGTACCAAGAATAAATTATGTACCAAATGATGTGCCTCAACCAAGCACCAAATAATGTGCCTCGTACATATGCCACCATATACAATAGGATATCATAAATGAAGTACCTTAATCATGTGATAACATCATGATGACATATACCATACCAAATACCAATATATCCAATATATGTCTCTAATGTACCATGACATCACCAAGATGTTTCTCAACATGTACCAACATCACCAAGACATTTATCAAGCATGTACCACAACATAAAATGAATATACCTCAATAATGTGCCATACAACTCATGATCTTCCTCAAGCATATACCATATAGAAAACCGTATTCCAAGTATCCAAGACGTTCCTTAAGACATACCAAAACTCACAATGCATGTACCTCAAACATGTGTTGTAACCTCATCAAGAAGTGCCTCAAACATGCATCAATATCACCAAGAGATGTACCTAATACATGTACCATAAATATGCCTCACTCCATGCACATAATATGTGCCTCAAGCATGTGCCAATGTATTAACAAGATACCAAAGACATGCCTCAAGAATACATTATAACATCATCAACATGTAACCCTCAAACCATGCATATAGACATACCTTTAAACCTGTAGTTGATATTATGCAATATTTCATACCTGTAGCTCTTCCTTAGCCTCATCAACTTGGTACTATCATCCTCCCTTAGTTATATCTTAGCCTCAGGGGACCAAGATGACTGTCATGCAGGGCCTCATGTGACATGCACTAAGCAACCCGCTAGGGTTCCTCGCGGGACGCCAATAGTCTAACTTGTGGGGGTCAGCCAAATTAGGATTTCTCATAAACTCTCACTCTCCTCTGCAATCCCAAACTTTCACCTTCACACTTCATTCATTGTCTCAAACTCACCCTAACAAATTCATCGATATATCACTTTCTCACATTGAAGATATTCAATAAAATTATGTGTGAATATGCAAATGAGAGGCTTCTTGCTGTGTATCTATACATTTTATAAGTAACTTCTCTCCTTAACTTTAGGACTTCTTGTTACAACCACTTTAACTTTATGTTAATGAATTGTAATTTTTTAGGGGATTCTTAACCATTCTTTGGGGCTTCCAACTTAATGACATCATAACTCCTCAACTGTGAGGAACTATGTGATGTTCCACGTACTATTGGAAATGATATGGCGAGGATTATCCATCTATCAGTGTGTTACCTACATTTACATTGTCCTTCATATCATTATTCCTAAAACAACTTCAGGGTTCATGACCACACCTCTGGGGATTCTTTTAGACTTCTCAAAGTGTCTTCTCATGAGGGACATGCTTAGAGCTACGCCATAAGGGGACCACTTTGGAGACTTCTCCAAATACACCCATCACATCATTTGACATCAATGTAAACCACTTATGTTGACATCAATGCCAACCAAATATCCAACAATAAGCCAAGCAATTCACTCTATAACATAATCTGCAACGAGTCTAGTATTGTGCATGAAACATGACAGATTAGTAACGGATTTACTGTAAGTGAAAAGGTAAAAGTAAAACTAAAAAATAGAAGAAGAAAAATGGAAAATTTTAATCAAGAAAACATATACAAAAGAGAATATAAAAATAATATGTACAATACTAAATCACCTAAGGTGATTAAGAGAAGCATTGTTTAAGCATTTGACCATTGACAGGGAGCTCCTCCATATATCCCTCTAACTTCTTGAGTTTAAAAGTTCCTGATCCATTTTTTTGCTGAATTTGATATGGACCTAGCCAGAGTTTCTAAAACTTGATCCCTCTTAAGAACGATATCACCTTCTTGGAAGTCCTTTTTTCCTATGGATGAATTATCAAACCATTTTTAAATTATTTCTTGGTGTTGTATTAACTTCTATTTTATCCTTTTTCCTCTCTTCTTCTAGCTTCAAAAGCATATTCAACCTTTGTTGCATCCTTGCGCATTCTTCATCTTGAACAAATTGAGCAATTTGTAATGAAGATAAAAAGGTATGACTAAGCACAGTTGCATCTTGTCCATAGACAAAAAAAAGGGGATAATTACCCAGAGAAGATTTAGGTGTTACCCTATCATCCCATAGAGCGTTAGGGAGGGATAAATGTCAATTCCTTTGGTGATTGGTTACAGTGCTTTTTAGGATCTTGATTAGATTTTTATTGGTGGATTCTGCTAGTTCATTCCCTTGGGGATAATAATTAGATGAATATCTAATTTTAATCTTTCTCTCTAGGGCATATTCAGTTAATTTCAAAGAAGAAAATTACTTGGAATTATAAAAAACAAAGACTTAGGGACACCAAATCTAGTAATAATGAAGGTTTATAGGAAAGATATCACCTAATTCTCATTGACATCCTTCAAAGGAATTTCTTCAGTCCATCTGGTGAAATTTTTTGTTTTTTTTATTATGTACTTTTTCAATTGAGAGGAATTGCGATTAATTTCCTCTATCACATATAAACCCCATTGTTGGAATGGGCGTTCAATGGTAATTGGTTGAAGGGGAAAAGCAGGCTTCCTCTATTTTTCAGTTGACCTTTGGAATTCTTGGAACTTCATGGCATATGGATGAGATTTATTGAACAAGGTAGGCCAATAATAACTTAATTTAAGTACTTTATGAGCTTTAGTGTCACCTCTGAAATTTCATCCAATAGGGTCATCATGAAGTTCAGATAGGACCTTATCACCATCCTCTTTCTCAAGACATCTCAAGTAGACACCATCATAATTTTTTATGCATAACACTCCTTCGATGAGATAACGTTGTGCAGATTTAAGTCTGAGAGATTTCTTCTTCTTCGGTTACATATAATGTGGAGTTTTCATATCGGTTAGGTAGTACTTCATAACATAATGCCACTAGTCGTTATTAATAGAGATATAGAAAACTTCCCTTTCAAATAGATTTTTATCTTGAAAAAGTTAGTCTTCTTCATATTTTTCATGTATTGATTCAGCTGCTAGCTTGCACAGTCCTTGTCCCTTGAAAAATTTATTTCAAGGTCATATTCCTGTAGAATTTTTATCTAATTATCCCTTTTTTCTCCCAAATATTTATGCACTAATAGGTTTCTTATGGCTGGGTAAGGCACAATTACTTTGGTTTTAGATTTGATTAAATAAGGCTTGAAACGCTTAACTGCCTTAAAGACAACATAGGATTATTTATATACTTCATGATAATCTAACTCTTCTCCTTGCAGTCCCAAACTTATAAAGGAGATGAGGCATTGATTTCCTTCTTGATTATTTTGTGTTAAAACAACAACGAATAAAAAATCAGAGGCAAATATGTATAGTATAAAATATTTGATGAATTCAGGGCTCATTAGTGTCAGAGCCTGTATTATCTCTGGTTTGATTTTCTCGAAAGAATATTTCTATCTAGGTCCCCATATGAATTATGTGTCTTTCTTAATCATTTCCTATAGAGTTTTAACAATTTCAGAAAAGATAGGAATGAATATCCTCACAAAATTAATCATGTCGATAAAGGATTGAATAGAATTCTTATTATGTGGAGGAGATATATTTGAGATGGATTCATTCCTTTCAGGTTCAATCATCATGCCTTTTTTGGATACAATAAAAGCCAACAACATGGTTTCATCAATACCAAACACATATTTATTTGGGTTAAGCGAGATACCATATATTTTACATCTATTGAATACTTTTCTTAGATGATTTAAATGATATTTCTTGTCCTTAGAGAAAACTGTAACATAATCCAGGTACACTACCACAAAATCACTAAGTATCCCCCCGAAATTTATGTCCATGGCTCTTTGGAAGGTTTCTCCAGCATCAATTAGTTTGAAAGGAATTTTCCTTTAATCATAAGTCCCCCATTTTTTTTGGAATGCATTTTTTAAATGATCATCATGGACAACTAGGACCTAGTTATACCCAAAAAATCCATCTAGTAATGAGAGAATTTCAAAACTAGATACACATTATAAAATTTGCTCCATAAGAGGCACATGATAATTATATTTCTTCAAATCTTTATTCAAGTTTTTGAAATCAATATAGAGTCTTATGTCCCCATTTTATTCCTTTCATGAACAAGGTTGGCAATCCATTGGGTATGACAAAGTGGAAATATTATTCTTGATGCCAACAGTTTGTCTAGTTCTTCTTTTACTTGTGGCTCCAAACTGGGGTGTATTTTCCTCAATTTCTGTTGAAAAGGCTTGGTTTGAGGCTTCATAAGGATGATATGTTGGATAATATTGGTGTCATAAGTCTCGAGTTCATCATACATCCAATAAAAAATATCCTTGTATTTTTTAAACAACTTGATAAAATATTGTCTTTCAGGAGGAGAACAATTCTTCCCAAGATTTATATTTTGAGGCATGTTGTTGGTTCCTAGATTAATAACTTCAAACTGCATGGTTGAGTTGTTGGTTCTACAGTTTTTCACTTTCTTGAATTTTTCATGGAGGTCATAATTCTTTTCCAGTCTCACCACACTCTTAGAAATGTTATTAATTGGGTTGTCCATGTTTTTCTCTGGCATTTGGTTAGTTGAGTCAGGAACATTTGCATTCGTCTCTTGATCATGTTGACCTTCATCGATTATAGAGTCTTTAAGGAATTTTATAATATGATGATCATCATAAAAAAACTCTCTAGTCGGTCACATTATCAGGGATGGAAGGTTTGTACAATATTTCCATAGAAAAAGTATCAAGAAACAATCCTTCTCATGGAATAATCCTAGATTCTACATATGATAACAAATCAATGTCATGATTCAAATCTCGAGGAATAGGGATGATATTAAATTCATCAAAAGACTTAATCAATTCCCATACCTCTTGTTGGTAATATTTAAGGTGACTTGAGAGGCAGTGTATGGTGTTCCTTACCTACCTTATGACAATCTATGAATCACCAAATACCTTGATTTTATTTACTCCCAAGTATACTAATTTTCTCAGTCCCTGAAGAGAGATTCATACTCAACAATATTATTTTTGCATTAGAACTCAAGTTTGCAGGCTATTAAATCTTTCTTTCCAATAGAATCTTTAATTATACAACCAACACCTATGCCTTCAAGAGACTTGGATCCATAAAAAAATAAAGTCGACATGTTAGGATCTCTTTTTAGTTTGTGTATAGACTCATTATTATCTTTACTCTCTAAGTTAGTGTGGTTATTGAAGTTAGCAAAAACCTCTAATCTATCTCTAAACATTGTGTTAGAATGTACAAGATCATTGTTAGTTTTAGTTTCAATGTTATAGTGGGGCTCAACAATTTGAGTGAAATGAATTATTTCATATTTTGCATTTGATTCTACACGAGGTGAAATCCCAGCTATGTAGTTCCCAAAAAACGAATCATATGAGTAATTTCCAAAAATAGAATGATTGAACATAACGGGTTCATTTGGGTCATTAATATCAGTTACCACATGTTTCATATATCTTTCTTTATCGACTCTAATTTGATTGGATTTGTCATTATAGGGTAGCCATAGCTGTGACCAATTAGTGGAAAAATAACATTTAAGCATAGTGGACTAGTATCTGCTTAAGAGCATATCGTATGTATTAGGTATATCCATGACTATGATGTCAATAGTTTGATGTATTTTAGGGTTGGATGACATCCTGAACAAAACATTCTTCAACTCTCCAATTACCTTAACTTTGGTCCTATCTAACTCTATAATTTGGATATCAAATTCTTTCAGTTTGACATTAAGTTTCTCACATACCTTAAAAGACATCACGTTGGGAGAGGCACCTGAATCCACCATACAGTTATGGAAATTTCTATTGAAAATATCAAAAGTAATAAAAAATGGAGTAGTAGTGGATCTTGACCTATGACTAGTCAAATATGCATTCACAACTTATTGTCTTTTGGGTGTTGTATTATCTATAGATGGTCCAACTTTACCTGCTCCTTTTCTTGTGCCCACATTGATTTCTTTGGTATTCCTAGAAGTGTTACCTTGTAGGGTTTTGATGAAATTCTCTTGAATATGGGGAATCTTCATAAGTTCAAACAAAGACATATTTTATTTAGTTTTCTTCAAGTCTTCCAAGAAATCATATTCCAGTTTCAGTGCATGAATAGATGGAGCAGTTTGTTTGGGAGCTTTATCAATGGTATTTTGGGTATGAGTTGTTGTTTTTGGAGGGTCAGAAGGATAAAGCGTATTAGGGTAAGTATTTTTTCTAGAATTTTTATTGGTTACATCATTCTGGGAAATATGAACTTCCTCTATCTCTTCTTCTTCTCTGAATCCAAAAGAAATGTCCCATAAAGAGTTAACTTGTTGTTCATTTGATTCATCAACCTATTGGGATTGATATTGTTGTTCACTTTCCTATGCTTATTCTTCCTTAGAATAAACTTTATTTTTGTTTTCCTAATCCTGAAGGGATTGTACAATATATTCCATATTAATACCTTCAAGAGTAGATGAGCTAGTTTTTTTGGTGGGGGGAGTTTTTTTATCTTTCTTTGGTTGGAACTTGGAAAAAAGTATTAGGATTAGAATATCCTTCTCCCGGGTTCTTTTTTAGATCAATTATTTCATTGGACAATTTCTTAACAATCCTCTGAAGATATTCCATATCCACATAATATGTGTCCTTTTTTTCTTATGATTCTTTAGTTACAACTAATTTAGTTTTGGGATTAGTTTTATCTTTAGAAGATTCATCTATGTGGTTTCCTTTAAAGCTCATCATTTTCTTTTCAATTTTAAGGACTTCTTTAAAAGTAGATTCTAGTGTAGTTTTCTGACCTTTCTTGAAAAACATCACCATAGGCATGGGAAGGGATGAAGTATAAAATTCAATGGTGACATCTTCAACAGGTTTCAAAGCTTGAGGGATTTGTTTCAATAAGGTAAAGAAACATTGATTAAAATATTTGATTTTTTTATTTAGACTCCATTTTCAAGGAAAATGGTCTCAAAGATCCTCCAACTGGTTATAGAAGCTTCTTCCAAAGAAAAGAACCATTTTGAAGCATTTTTCTCAAAAGTACGAGGGAACAACCTACAAACAATGTCTCCATGTTGAATGTTTTGGAGTCTCACTGCCAATAAGAATTTCTTGGTGTGGTATTCGACAGAGTCTTTTTTCTCTAGGTCAAACTTGGGTAAGAATTTCTCGGGATTTTTAGGCATATCATGAAGTTTCCAAGGTACTGCAAATGCATCCGATACTAATCAAGGTTGATAAGGTGGGGGTTTCTAGTTATTTACAACCATGATTTGAGGGTTGTACAGAACTAGTTGTATCCCTTCTTCTCCTTTTGATTCACTTTCAGGATTTTCTTCCTCCTTTGGTATTTCTTCGGGTTCACTTCTTGGAGTCAAAGGTGGTGATTTGGGTGGAGACAGAGGTATTCGACCACCACTGGTAAGCGATAATCGCTCTAATTCAAAATCAGAGTATTCCAAAATGTCTTGCGGAGATTGGGAAAAATGGTAGTTGGAAGTTCTATCGGTTAGGTTTTCCTGGGAGGTGAAAGGATTCTCAAAGAAATGGTCATCTCGTTGGGTATTTTATTGACCGTAGGGTAGCGAATAGTCGATTGGAGGTTAATCGATCTGTCTTCTCCACTACCTCGTGACTATGTGTTCATGGGACTCTCTAATGATAGTTTAAAGTTACCCCCTAGTAAAGGTGTGATGTGGTGGGGTTATTGGATCAGAACGAGCAGGACCTTGATGAGTAGAAACCTAGGCAAGAGTATTCACTGAGTAAAACAAAGGATGCAAAACTTGTTGAGGACAATGTTGATGAGAATCACTAGCATGAGATGTATTAATTAATGGAACATAATGGGTAGGCGTTGGAGTTTTCTTTGCATACATTTAGTTCGATGGCCCTCCTTCTAGCACCATTTATGTTGATGGGTACAAAAGTCCTGCCAATCAGGTAAGGGAGAATGCCCAATGGAAATTCCCAATTAGAATCACTCTCATTTGGGATAATGTTTCTTACTAGTATATTGGCTTGGTTTCCACTCTAAGTTTACTATCTAAATATGAATTTGAGAACTAAAGGTTATGAAATGAATTAAAATACAAAACTATACTAAATTATCACATCTACAACTATTCTAAGATGTAGTCCTAGACTAAACTAATCCTATCATGATCAGGAGAAGACTAAACAAGATTGAATATAGTTAAAGATAATTCCTTTTGAATTATAAGTATTTCATACATTCAAATGGTAAATAAGCATAAAAATATTATCAAAACAATAACAATTAGTTGTTATTTTCATTAAACAATATTGTAACTGCATTCAAAGGAGAAAAATATGATAATATTAGCATACATGAAAATTTTAGAAATACTCCATACAACAATACTTGCAATACTCAAATAAAGGATAAATGCATCAAGAAAAGTCTTGAATACATTCACCACAAACACAGATTTATGGAATGTCTCTTTCTATTTATTAATCTAGAAATAAAATTACTCTCTGTCATGCCAAAAGGAAAAATTACTTGACTCATTACAACCATATCATTATAGAACATGAAGAGTGGATTTTTGTATTCAATAAATTTCATCTTTCTAGATGATAGTTTCAATGTTTCATTTCATCTTTCTGATCGAGACTTTACAGTAATTACAAAAATAAATAAATAAAATATGAAAAAATATTTTACAACAAAGATCAAGCAGTTTTTGGCATTTACATTTAGTCTCTGAAGTCTTTCCATAGATTGAAGTCTTCCAATATGGCCTCTATTATTTTCATCTTCATTTTATCGAGATCGATTTCACCATCACAGATAGGGGTCACCACTTCTATCTTTAAGGCTTCTTTTGTCTGTTGTATAAATTGTTTGATTGACACAGTTACTTGGTTTTCTTTACTATCCTAGTTTCCAGCACTTCCCTATTAACCTCTTCTATTGCCTCAATGGCCTTCTTGTTGAGGTTCCTTCTAGTCTCCATATATTTTGTCATCATCTAAGTTGACCTTTATTTTTCTAAATCTGTTAGGGTTTCCATCCTTAATTTGTTTAATAGGTCATATGATGCTCTCCATAGTCTTTTGCAAGCTTGTTCAGTTGTTTCCTGAGTATTTTTTATATTATGGAGGAAGGATTTACCAGTTTTGAGTAACACCTGGTATTTGATTTTATTTTTAGTTGTATACATTGGCAAGGTGTTAGGAGGATTATCACAAACATCTTGCCAGTTGACAATATGGTCATAGGCACCTTGAACTTTTTGATACTTTTCTTTCACAACATTCATCTATTGACCTATCTTCAATTGATCTGACTGATTCTTTTGAATCTTGTGTAATAAGAAGAATAATTTCTTCTCAGGTGGATTCTTCTTTGATTATCTCTAAGACAAAAATTCCCCTTTTTCTTTCCTCTATAGTCTTCTTTAGGAGCTCATTGTCTTGTTGCAATTTACGAATTTGGTTTTCTATTTTCTCATTATATTTACTTATCTCCAATTGTTCCCCTTTGAGCTGCCAATTTTCACATGCATCTCTATGTGACTAATTTCAGATATGAAAATTTCTTCCTATTGACCCAACAACAAAACCCTAGTTGTTCTCACTGAACAAATTTATACTGAAATTATTGACTGAAAACATATGTAGTGGAAACAACAAGATCGTAGATGAATCATAAATACAAAAGAGACACAAATTTTAGTTTTGTAATCTTTTTATCATCAGAAATCCCAAGGGAAAAACTAGCCCTCCCGGCCAATATAATATCACTAAAGTCTTCAGAAAGCCAAATGTCAACAATATTCTGGAAATATCTTCTACCCATAAATCTATTTTAGACCACTTGTATGGCCTACTGATGTCACGTGTCAGCTATTATGGATTTGTACCTACCCAGAAAATCAGATACGTGATTCACCTTATTGGAAACCCACGTACATATGATGTTTTCTCTTCTAAAAACCACATACACCCTATACAAGATTTGTCCTTCTGCAACCTATATATATTTTCACTTTTCCTCCTGCAAATCACATATGGTATGGAAAATTTTCTCCACATGTGTGACCTTCTTCACCTCTTTCTTCAGGACCAAAATCACCACCATGCAGAATTTCCCTTTGATGAGATCACCAATCCTCCTTGACACAAGTGAAGACTCACTTATGCCAACTCCATTATTCCACAATTATGATCTTATGTCACAATGAGATTTCTCCTTTATCTAGGAGTCCAATAAGTGAGTTTAGGATCCCTTCCTAAACTTAATAATTAATCAGAATATTTTTATCTTCTTTGTGGGTTTCGAACCCCCATACAAAACCACAAATCCCATAAACTTTCCCATGAGTCCCTAGCCTCATTTCTAGGCCGATTTCACTGAAATGAAAGTCAAAACTGGTGCCAAGGAAAATTCTCACATGCCTAGCACGTTGGCCTCTAGTGGGAATATCTCCCGAATATAAAAAAATCAATATGATCCTCGTCACTTCTTCAACATGTGTGGTTTTAAGATTCTCTATTTCCTCTTTATGAAACTTTAGGTTCAAGATAATATTCTTCTCAAATTATACACTCAGTTACTTTTCTTGAAGTTTCATTTTGTTGTCATGGATTCCATTCTGAATTCATTGGCCACATTATCCCTGATGGTATCCATGGAAACTTATAACTCAACAACTCTTGCTTTAGACATGTCTAATGCTTTTTCCACTTCATAAACCGACATCACATTTGCATCGGCGAAATCATTAAGGGTTGATGTTGCATGCATTGCATTCTCCTTAGGATCTGGGTCAACCTACTTTCTATTTAATGCTTCTCTCAGATGTTTCATGGCTTGCACCTTCTCCTTCTCTTTTTATCTTTTTCATCCTTTTCTCAATAGTTTTGGTTTTGTGACTATAGTATTATTCTTCAACAACTACAAAAACACATTCAATTCCAAGTCTTGGAGAGGTGAATGAAAGATTACCTGGAATTGTTTCTAGAGAAGTACATTCTTCCAAATGGATTGTGATCATGATGGTGCTTGGATTGGTTGTCACAACTTCATTCAGTGGTTTTGATTTATTTTCTTGTGACTTGACTGCTTTTATTTTTTCCTCTTTCTCTTTCTTTTTTCTTTCCTCCTCTTGAGTAGCCAATATGTTTTGTTCTTCATATGACTTCCTTTTTAGCTCAATCTCTTTGTTTGCTTGAGCCTTGAATTTTGTCTCTACATTATATAAATTTTTTCCATGACTCTTCTCTGAAACTGTCCCTTTGCCTTTTCTTTTGTTCAATTCAGGATGCTTCTTTTCATCTTCTTCCTTCTTTCTCTGTTGGTACTTTTCCTCTACTTCTTCATCCTTTCTCGATATTTCCTCATATTTCTTCCTCCATTCCTTTTATTTGGCTTCTTGCTTCTCTCTATCTTGTTGGAGTAGTGTTTTAAATTTCTCTTTTGTCATGACCCTTACTTTGTTGTCTTCTCTTTGAAGTTGTTTTTTGGATGAATCAATTGTTAGTCTGTCCATAATTTCTTAAAAAAAAATAGCTCCCCTAAAGAGGTATTTAGCGAAATCAGCTTGATGGAAAACTTGTTTGGAAATTTTGATTTCCTTTATGTGTTCACTTACTACATTATGGGGATCATGCCCCTTATTGTTTCTAGTACATAGGCATAGCTCTCTTCGATATTCAGACTCTCTCTCACCATGTGGTTTGTTTTGTAGATAATATTTACCTATGTGGAGAGGGACGATCAACCAATAACTTGTATTCTTCTCCGATAAGTATGCAATGACTCCTTTATCCACTTTATTATAGCATATTTATCTGGATAACATCTTATTGGGTACATATTTTGGCAATAAATGAGGTGGCCCTGTGGTGCCATATATCCTAATATATGTATAGTACTTCCTCATATACCTATCCCTTATATCTCTTAAGGATTTGATGGCTCCTGGAGATATCCTATGTGGATTAAACCATAAAATAGATTTCTGTAAAGGAGATAGGAAGTAATCACAAATATCATATAGGTATTTGTTATAGTTAATCTCCCACAATTGTGAATAATATACATGAATTGGGGGTTGTATTGGGATCCAAGTCCAATTGCAGGAAAAATATGTGCAACACAAATTGCATCAATCAAATATGATGTCATGTAGAAGAGAGGGTTTTTCATACCTTGGGTTTCCCGAGCTCAATTCATGCTATTGTAGTCTAAGATGTTGACCCAATTAAATACTTTCTCAGTCTTGGATATTGTGTAAGACATTGGGAACCACTCCTTCCTGAAATTAGTGTTGGTTTCCTCACCATAGAGCTTCGATATCATTGTGTTCAAGATTCTACATGGATACTTCAATTACTACGCAGGAATATATATTCCCCCCTCCTTTACCGACCATTGTTCATCTATGAACCAATCTTCCATCAATTTTTCAAAGTCTTTGTCCTCAACTCAAAATGTTTCCAGAAATTATTAATCTCACGATATAGTAGGCTCTGGGGTTTTGTATCGAATTCTAAGGTATTCATCCTTGAGAGACACGATCAAAACACTGGATGTGTTAGCTATTATGTTTGTTTCCTTTTTCAAGTGGGTGAAAAACCATCTTGTAACATCATTATAACGGAAAATCATTGGGCTAGCGACTACAATGTGAATGCCACTTTTCCTAATATTCTTGTACTCATTGATGTCCTCATCATCAGAAGGGTACTCTTTTTTACGAAACAAAGTATATTTTGCATGGTACCTTGTATAGTTCTCCCTTTCGTCATGGATACTTGTGTTTGTAATATTAAGAGAGTTTGGACTTGCAACAGGGGTGGGTCTAAAAACTTCTTGGTTTTTTTCTTTTTTGGTTATAACTCTAGACATTTTACGTCATGCATACATGGTGAAACAAAGGACACAATTACTTTATCCTCAAACTTGCTAAGGATGACAGAAATTTCAAAACATTTCACAAAATACATACCTGTTAGCTCAAGATATCTGGCACACAGTGGAATTTGCAGGGCTTGTTACAGTTGTAGTGCTTAACTTTTCGAGGGTTAACACTCGAAATAGTGTGTCTATTAGGACATAATACAGATGTTATATTTTCCATTTTTCCCCAAACCTTGTGTAATTAATATTGAACACATTATAGCTGCAATTTGGTTAGAGTTGTACCTGTCGCCATTAATTTTCTTAAATATAGATCTATGTTTTTTACCATTGGCACATCATCAGGATTGGAGAAAAGAAGAGGGAAAATCTCCCCGATCGTGTTGTCGTCGGAATGATATCATTTCTAAAATATTGGGCTTAAGGTTATCTTCCGATGATGACCACTCATTATAATAATCATTTAACCTTAAAAAGAGTGCCACATGTATTGAGGTTTTATATGTTTATTTACCTTATGATATGTTTATTTTATTAAGTTAAATCATCATATTTTTTTAAGTGGGAAATTACTTTTACGAAGTATCATCATCAGAATACAGTGTGGGTGGATCATGGTATGCGAGGTTGATCCCTGATGACAAAAACTTGGGTAGTGTCATCATCAGAAGACAGTGTAGATAGCGCAAAGGGTAGTCTCCTGACTTCCCCTAATGAACAAAGATGATTAGTGAGCCAATGGGGTAATGCCATGTCACATGTATCACCTACAAACCAAAAAGGTTTCATTATACTATAACATATGGTTGTTTGGGATTTACTTGACACATTGGGAAATAGTTAACTCCAAAAAGGTTCCAAGGCCAACTTATTCTTGACACTTATACATCAGAAGATGATTGGTCATAGCTAAGATGTCTTTGTCAGAATATCCTTCAAAATGAATCATGAATGGATGAAATACCTTCTATATTTTTCAACGACAATGAAGGGTTTGACTCATCCAAGCAAACACTAGATAGAGCTATATACAATACGTGTATAATGAGAAGTGGGGTACACATGGAAAACACGTAACTTTTGGTGGTGACTTCATCGTCATCGACTGAAGAAGGATGTTAGATACTGATTCCTTTCCATTTAATTATATCGATAGGGAAATTGGAGCATCGTCGTCGTAAGGATTGGATATGAAGGTGAAATCATAGAACTTTGGGAACTAAGGGCCGACAATGTTTGAGCGAGGTCATATGGGTTGAGACCTTTGGGTACATGGGTATAGAATATTTTTCAATAAAGGAGATTCAAATTCTTATGGTGAGGGGGGACTAAAAAATGAATAATTGATGCACCAAAGATGTCTGGTAAATTTTTGTTCGGATGAACTTAGGAAATTATGCATAGAGATCAATCTTATGAATAAATAGCTAGTCGGGTAACAATAATTAGTACCTTGATAAAATTTAGTAGGTTGGTACCCACTAAAGGGATTTAGTGGGTTTTTTTCTATGCCACAACATTTTATTAATGTGTATTGGTTTTAATTGTTTCTTGACTATGTAAACTATTTATGTAGTTTTTCAACTCATCATTATCTCTAATTTTATTCATATTGTTCATTTATTCTGAGTATGGGTATATATGTGTGTGTGTGTGTATTATTTTATCAATAACTATTTACTGAATCAAAGATGATGTATATCTGTTTTAATTATTACTAAGTTATATGAACTATTTATGTAGCTTGGTAATATACCTTTATCTTTGTTACACATGAAATTTGCACACCTAGGTACCTCTCCCTAAGTGTCGTAAGTGTCACATAAGTGTCTCATACACCTTGAAACCATGGAATAACCTATGTCACAATCCCTAGTCAATGTGTAGGAGGGATATATTACATGAAGGCCAAAATACCAAGTGCACATGAATTATTATTAATATTCATGAAAAAAAATTAATTCAGTGTGAGAATCCACCTCACATTTGGTTTCCTATTTTTTAGGGAAGGTGGAGGATCTCATGGATGGTTGAAATATTTCCTCCTTAAAATCATTGAGAGATATTTCCTCCCTAAAATCCTTAAGAAATATTTTCTCCCTAAATATCTTTTAGATCCCATTTTAGTGGATTTGATGAGTGATCCTCTCCATGGTGGTTAAGCCTCCAAATCCTATATAACGGGGGCTTCCCATGGATAAGGAAGGAATGGTGGAGATTTTAGGTATCAAACCTATGGTCTTGAGAGAAAGATTTAGAATATAAAACCTATGATTTTGGGAGCTTTGTGCAAGGGTTGGATGAGGAGGACTTGGGGAAGCTGTTGCAACTGCATCTAGAGTCTGTAAGTATTTCTTTAAGAGTTCTCATTAATATACTTATTGGCCTATTTCCTTATAAACTATGTCTCTTTACATATGTTTGCCTTATATATGTATTTGATTGGAATAATATTATAAACTAGAGTAGTAGTTCCTTGTCTTACTGTCCATTGCATTGTAGGTGTCAAAGAGTGCAAAGGAGCTCGGAGATCAAGCTCAAATTGGAGTAGCAAGGAAAAACATCAGAATAAGGTGCATAACACTTTCTTCCTTCTCCTTCTCTTTCTGATTATTTAGTTAGATTCAAAGGAATGTTAGTGTCCAATGTTAGCATGTTTTATGTCTTGGTATAGGGGTCTAGAATCCAAGAGGAGATTCACTTGTCTGCAGGGGAATTTTCCTACAATATAAATTGGAGACCATACTAGGGATCAACATTGATTTGTATTTACTTGGATTTTCCCTTCCATTTTCCCACCTTTTAGATCAGTTTTACTGATTTTTCATGATCCATTACCTTTCTCCCATCTTCACTAGCAATTTCACCAATTTTTGTGAATTTTGGGTGAGTTGTTTTTAATTTTTTGGCTGTGTTTTGAATTTATGGGAATGGTAGTGCTCACGTGGAGTGCATATCAGAGTTCTTATATCTGATCATCGCCCCCATACAGTGATTTAAAGATTGATATAGTGCTCAGTACCCTTGAGTTAGGGAGTGCTAGTCTCTTTCTTGGAGGTTTTCTGCCTTCTTCTGTTTAGAGTTTTGCAGTTTGTTTTGCAGAAGTATTTACACAAACTGTGTATGTTGGTTTGGGAAGTTGTTTAGGCTGTGATTTGGTACTTATAACTTCCTATTTTCTTGATTGGAGCTTGAAACATTTTCATAATTGTGAAATTCCCCTTTCTTATTGCTTGGTTTGTCGGGACAGTTTGAGTGATTCCTCTTTCTCCTTGTCTTTTCTTGGATTCTTCTCTACATTTTCTTATACTCCTTGGATGCTTGTTGGTTTTCAAATCCTTGATTGAGTTATTGTTAGAACAAGTTATCTCCTACTTGTTTTATTTCAGTTCTCATTGCTTTTAGTGTATCTTTGAAAACAAAAAAATTTAATTTCTTTCTTTGCATTAGATTGGGGGCATCCTTGCATTTGAAGTAGTGAAATTGCATGGTTTTTGGCCTCAGAATTTGGGGGGCCAAGAATTGTGTATTGGTGTACAGTTTCTTTGGCTCATTTCTTGAGGATATTGATATTGATGAGCTTAATAAAATTTTGGGACATTGTGCATCTAGGAATGATAAACATTTTCTCCTTCTCGTAATATAGCTTTCATCGAAGTAAAATATTTGCATTCTCACTTATTTGCATTGTTTAGAGTTGGTCAAAACATCATTTAGTCCATTCCATTTTCCTCTTGAGTAACAATAGCCTTAAAATAAAGAGCTTATGAAAATTGATTAGACATTTTTGTATTTTCTGGTAGCAAACCTACATTAGATTAGCTGTAGGGATTTGAAATAGGTGTGAAAGATAAATTTCCAAAGCTGTAAAAAAACATAGAATATTGAGTTAGGGAGCGGTGAAATCCATTTACTACATTTTGTCCTGGGAATCCCTTCTCATGAAAGGTTCAATCATGAGGTCGCATTGAGACTAGCAGAGTGACTAACCTTGCTTTATTGGTCTCAGTGTAGTGGTTACGCGTAGTATTGGGGGTCACTTGAGAAAACAACCCTGTGTGGGTCTTCTCAAGTCAATTTAGGGCTCGGTTACCTTGCCCTTTTGCATGTATCAGACTGATGACTATTTCCCCAGGCATCATTGTGGTAGTTGGTAACTTTAGTGGCATTTCTCTCTAGGGTAATACACGAGGTTATGGTGAAGGGGAAGTCTTCGTTGTACCTGGAATCGATGTTGACCAAACTCACTTGAGCTCCTTGGAGGGTAAATCCATGTTTATTATGTGGAAGATTGCACCAAGGCATAAGTCTGTTAATCATGTCGTCAACGTAACTTTTCCACCTGCTCTATCTCAGTCCCTTCTTACATTGTTCCCGCGACATTGGATTTCATCACCAAATAGTGCGTTCATTGTGAGAAGGTTTTGTTTGCTTGCTTTCTTACTAGACTTTTAGCATGTGTTGTTTGTTTTAACTTACAGGCCTTAAGTTGGATCTTTATTTATGGCATCAGTTCCCAAAACGACCAATGAAGCAACCCCTGGTGGAGGGGAATATTTTGTTTTTCCTTCTTACGAAAATGTTGGTCTTCCTTACATCGCTACTTTGAGCCTTCTAGGTCTCACAATTGGGTTATTGGTATGGTTTTTTTCCACTCTAGTAATCCTGAATGTAGCAATTGCTTCGGTTGTAAGAACTTCCCCCCAAGAAAATCAACCTGATGTTAATCCTTCACCTTCTTCACTAGTAAGATATTCTTCGCCTTCTTCATTTGCAAGGTCTCCTTTCGATTCATCTTCTTCCCCGAGTGAAATATTTGCAGCTAGTAACCCGGTGAATAAGAAGAAGAAGAAGAAAAGGAATATTAATAAGAATAAAAATAAGCAAGGGTCCAAACTTCAAACCACTTCCAGACATGTTGGAGAACAACCAATTATTGATAATCATGTTGGGAGTGTTGATTATTGCAAGATCACCCAAACAACCCATAAGCTCAAGTACCCTTGCAGGATTTGTAAGGGTAGACATCTTCTTAAGGATTGCCCTGGTATATCCAAGGTTATAGAAGCATGGTCTACATGCCCTCATCAACCCATATCGTCAACCTATGAACAACATGTTGCTGACCTCCCGTCAACTAGTCAGGATATCGTTGGGAAGAAGAAAAGTAGAGTCAATTTCCCATGTAGGTTATGCAGAGGGAGTCATCAAACTCACCTTTTCCCTTGTATGGATGAAGCCTCAAAATTAATGGAAGACATGACTGTTTCCTAGCCTCAACTTCCAACTTGTTACCACAAGTCTTCTCTTAACCCACCTGTAGTTGATGGAATGATAAATATGGTCCCTTCATCGATCAGTCTGGTTGATTAGGTAGTCAATATAGCCACGTCCTTAGTTGAACCAGTTGACAAAGTAGTCGATCTGATCCCATCCACGGTCGATCCCACTCTCTCGTTAGAGAGTGAAATGAAATCGGTCGTTTTGTTTTCATTCGTCGACCCCATTCTCCCCTTGGATAATGAAACCCAAGTGGTCGATCTGATCCTATCATTGGTCGATCCTACTCTCTCGCTAGAGCGTAAGCGTAATACTACCCACGTTTTTATCATTGATACCGAATCTACCTTGTTGAGGGGAATTCCTCCTTCTCCCATGGAACACCCTACAAGTAATGAGGCCATCCTTTTTTATTGGGGTGTGCTAATTGGCCATCGTCTTCCCTCTCACATTCCTTTCAAGGTTACAGTACAGGTTTGTAGTCAGGACATTCCTCAAACACTGATAGATGAAGGTGCGTATGTTAGTATTTTGTACTCTATTGCTTGGTAAGATTTGGGTTGTCCTCAACTTGCGTCGGTTACCTAGAATCTGTTAGATTTTAAAATAATAACCAGTCACCCTTTAGGAGCCCTTTCTCAATTTCCCAAAACTTTGGGAGGGAAAACTGTATTTATTGACGTTATGGTAGTTCAAGACCCCTTGGATTTTGATTTACTCCTTGTGAAAGATTATGTCTATGCCATGAAAGCTATTGTGCCCACTCTTTTTCATGTGATATCTTTCCCTCACAATGGAAGAATTGTGGCTATTGATAAACTTTCATTCGTTGGTCCTGACTTGATTACCAACCCAATGACCTACCAAAGCGGTTATTATATGCAAATGGTATCGCCCCCGCCACAGGTCAATCATGTGGCGCTATCTCCCATGCTTTTAGTTGTCGATGAAGATGAGCTTGTCACTGTGAGATTAGTCTCTTATGAATTATATGCGGTAGTTGACATGGTGATCTCTTCGATAGGGTTTGTAGAGCCTGATCTCCCTACCCTTATCGAGGTTGTCGATATGTTTTCCTTCCAGAGTGTTTTTCTTCCATCTAGCGAAGATCTTTTGGAATCCTTGATTGACATTTGTCCCTTGACATGTATTCCTTCTAGAGAATTATCCTCCTGGAAACCATGATCAAGAAGAATCTACAAGCATAGTTTTTATTCTATGTGACAAGCTCGTTAAAAAATGAAACAGAAATCCGTGGATTGAACCTGGATCTATGAGCATAGTTTTTCTTCTCTGTGTCAAGCTATTTAACAAATGAAACATAGGTCACGAGAATAATTTTCCTCTCTATAGAAAACTCGTTAAAAAATGAAACATAAATCTAGGGATTGAACCCGGAGCCACGAGCATATTTTTCCTCTCTGTAGCAAGCTCGTTAGAAAATGAAACAGAAATCTAGGGATTGAACTCGAAGCCACGAGCATAGTTTTCCTCTCTATAGAAAGATCGCTAAAAAATGAAACAAAAATATGGGGATTGAACTAGGAGCCCCGAACATAGTTTTACTTCTTTGTGGAAAGCTCGTTAAAAAATGAAACAAAGGTCATGAGCATAGTTCTTTTCATATGTCAAGCTCATTAAAAAATGAATAAGTCACCTCTCATACCAAGTCAATTATTTTCACTAGACTCGTAGATATTGAGTTGAGTCTTTAGCTAGATCTCGTAGATGTCGAGTCAACTCTTTCATTAGATCTCATATTTGAACCTTCCTTTCATCCGCCCTTATCCTTTTTCTCCATCTAGTACAGAAATTGGTGACAACCTCAAAGTCGGTGAATGAATTGAAGCTTGGGGGGGCATGTCTCCAGCCTTTGATTATCATTCTGAAGTTAAGCCACTATCTTTTCAAGTTGGGGGCAGAGTACCAACCATCCATGGGTATCCCTACCTTTGGAAATTACGTTGAGAATTTACAAGCATAGTTTAATTTTATTTCAAGATTGTGTAAAATGAAACCAATATCGAGCTTATTATTTGTTCTTTCTCTTGCTCACGAAAACATGAGAATGTAACTGAGTAGACTTTTACCACTTTTTCAGACTCGTAAAGGCTATACGAAAAAGGAACCTCTCGGAGTCTCCTTTAATCTATTTTTAGACTCTCTAAACATTAAAAGATTGTCGAGTGATCTTGCTTCCATTCACACTCATTAAAAGGTTTGAAAGGGAATATTTCGAGTGGTATTTTATCCATTTTTTGACATCGTGAGACTAAAATTATGAAAAAGGACAACCCTGTAGACACCTTTAAGTTCTTTTTGGACTCTCTAAACATGAAAAACCATTGATTTTTCCTTCTCTGGACTCGCTAAAATACACATTGAAGGACCCATATGGGGATGAACCCTTACTTCTTCCAATTCATTAAACAAAGCAAGAGGAACTTACCGAAGGTCAGTTATATCGAGGATGCGTTTGTTGGACACACCTACCACACTTAGAGGGGGGGGGTGAATGAGTGTGGGGATCTTTTCCCAAAACTTCCCTCTTACACAAAAACTCCTTAGTTAACATTCAACATTTTCTCATTACTCATTGCTGTCATTTATAATCAGTTAGATGTGAATACATATCAGCAACATATATCAACAACATATCATCAACAAATCATCTCCACAAGGAACACAAAAAACACAAGATGTATGTACAATTTTTCTTTCTATTATGGACTTCAATCCAGGGTTTTTTCAGCAAAAAATGAATAGAGTACAACTCTACAAGAGCACCAGATCTATATGCAAGACTCAGCTTACATTCTCAGCACCAACTGAGATGAGGCAACAATCCTCAACAAATATCAATCTGTCAACATAAACAAGTGCATCAACTATGCACCAACTTATGCCAAACAACCTGTAATCAACCTGTAACATAAACAAGTGAATCCAACCATGTACAAAGTATATACCAATCATGTGTCAACTAATCATAAATATGTACCAACATCATCAACTATACATCTCATGTATGTGCCAACTCATCAACTACTTGTCTCAACCATGACTAGTTTTGGATTAGTCAACAACCCCAACTTGAAATAATCATAACTTTGCACCTGTAATGAATAAAGATATGAAAATGATACACAATGTTTTTCCATGTTTTTTGTGCAATTCCTCCAGGTGGAACTACTTGTAACCTCTCATAAAAGGATCTATACCAAAATTGACATACCTTGCTAAATTCTGGTTTATTCTAGAGAGCGACCTTGTAGAGTGTGCCCCACACAAAATGTTTGATGAATTGATATGAAATAGTTACACAACATACTAAAGACTATACCCTAACCAACACATTTTGTCTCACTAAATTTGGATTTGTTATGAAGAATTTATGATGTTTTTACCCGAAACGCCTGCTTTTGACTAGTTTCAGGACTAGCCACAAACCCTATTTTCCACGGAGTGTAACTCCCAAAATACAACGACCCACGAGATGAATTTTTTACCATATATACTTGGGTATGTTTTCTCAATGGAATAGTAATTTCAAGGTCTGAATCCTTAAAATAAAAAAAGTTATAGTGAAATTGGTGAGATGACTTGTAAATAACATACCTTAAAAAGCATCATCAAACGAATTTATCCTCCCTTCAATTCCGGCCCTCTTTTCTTCACCTTCCTTCTGAAATTAGGCTTATATATCCTTGGTTACCTTAGTCACCTTTAGATGTTCAATATGATCAAGTGTTCCACACCAAAAATGTTAAAAAAAATACTGAGAGGGGGGGTGAATCAGTATTTTTGCTATCAATAATTTTTTAACTTTTCTTTCACTGAAAAATCTTAGTCTACTTTATAGAGATCAATTGTTGTATATTCTTATGAAAACAGTAGTGCATCCAGAGATCTTATTACGGATTTCTTCATTCATCAGATGTCTTTTAAACAGTAATTCAACAAAATAAACTAACACAGATGAATAGGACACATGAACACCAAGATTTAAGGTGGAAACCCAAATCGGGAGAAA
>JZKD02S0679899.1:0-15350 GCA_000966675.3 Picea glauca | reverse complement strand
TCTTCACCCCTGTGAGCATCACCCAATGCAATGAGTGCTAAGTGGACTATTCAAATCATGAGAATTATTGGTCAGTTGCAACTAATACTCATGGATATGGGTCATAGATTAATGAGTTACTCTACGCAGTTAATCCCAAAAATAATATCTAATATGTTGCATTATGGAAACCCCTCTATGCTTAACTAATAAGAGTGAAGGGAGATCTAACTGGATAATTCATAAGGCACAATACTTGCTAAGGTTTTGTAAATGGGCTAGCAAGCTAAGTGGATTTGATTGTGGAGAAAACTCCAAAGTTAATCACGCTTGAGCCATAGGCATCTTGGGATGGGTGACCACTTGGGAAGTTCTGGTTACCGGGTGCAAGCCCCAGAAGTGATGATTGATGCTATGCGATTCATTTCATTGGTTTCAATCCCACTTCTTCGCCCCTGTGAGAATCAACTGATGCAATGAGTGCTAAGTGGACTATTCAAATCATCAGAATTATTGGTCAGTTGTGACTAATACTCATGGATATGGGTCATAGATTAATGACTTAATCTACGCAATTAATCTTGAAAACAATATCTAATATGTTGCACTGTGGAAGCCCCTCTATGCTTAAATAATAAGAGTGAAGGGAGCTCTAACTGGATAATTCATAAGGCACAATAATTGCTAAGGTCTTGCAAATGGGGTAGCAAGCTAAGTGGGTTTGATTGTGGAGAAAACTCCATAGTCAAGCGCGCTTGATCCAGAGGCGTCTTGGGATGGGTGACCACCTGGGAAGTCTTGGTTACTGGGTGCAAGCCGCGAAAGTGATGATTGATACTATGCGATTCATTTCGTTGGTTTTAATCCCACTTCTTAAAATCACCTAATGTAATGAGTGCTAAGTGGGCTATTCAAATCATGAGAATTATTGGTAAGTTGTGACTAATACTCATGGATATGGGTCATAGATTAATGACTTACTCTACGTAGTTAATCCTGAAAATAATATCTAATGTGTAATATATGATTAATTATTGGTGTGTATTGTATCTTATTGAGAAGCAATGGGCGTTATATATGATTAAGAACCGGTGCATCTTTACCATTTATGACCATGAAGTCTTGGTAAGGATAATAATAACAATAAAAGAAATGGTAACTTTGTAATAGAAAGGAATGATGCTTTTACTATAGTAATAAACATTGGTGCATTTTAACATGTATATAGCATTGGTTCATAACAACCATTTAAGCACACTATTGCATTAAGTATGAAATGCATCATTGAGTTCAAATGAATACAACTCACCGATATGTTTTGGTGATGACTTTTTTCATGTTGCAATATGCAAATGGTATCACTTTGTTTGAGCACTTGAAATCTAGTTTGATCCAGTGGATCTATCTTGGCACTCTATAACTATATTAAACATAAAAGTTTTAACACTTAATGTGTTATCTTGACTAGTAATGACAATAAAGGTATTTTCATTGGATTAGAATAAAATCTAATTGACATCAACAAAACTTGGACCTCTAACCTTATTGGAGTCAACTAAATTCAAATGGATATTAATGAATGGTGTGGTTTTTTAAATGGATATTAATTATTGATGGAGTACCTAGTAACTCATTGTACGAAATACATGCTTAACCCCAATGGAATTGAATTTTCATGTAATCCTTCATAATTTGGTCAAACAAAGTTGATGAACATCCTTCTATATAATATGTTTCTCCACAAGAATATATACCTGGAACTTAATGTGTTTAACCATTTAATTCTTAAATTGATAATTCTAGTGATAACACATATTTATAGCTAGCTTGGTGGGTGATCTTTAGTGGTTGATTCCTTTGAGAATCATGTAGGATTTCTTAGGTGATACAGGTGGATATTGGTGGCCACTCACCTATTCCAACTGGCTCCTCGTGTCCACTTTTTGTTCATCACATTCTTTTGTGTTGCTTTGTAATTGTGAGTTATAAACTTTTGGGGCTGTATGAAGCTCCACACATCCTCTAGGTGGATATGGGTGGCCTCTCACCTAATCCAACTAGATTATTTTGTATGGTTTAATGTCAACACATCTTGTTGTACTTCGAGGGCCATTTTGGGGGCGTAAACATTGTTTTTTTGGCTTGCCATATTCAAATTGTAGACGAAGTCATATTTTGACAGTGTAATGTGTATCTCTCTAAAATACCTTTCCAACGGGCTATCACACACCTAAAACAGAGGTCATATGAAAAAGTTACGACCCTTGGAAGTTGAGTTACCAAATTACACCAACTTACCCATAGGGCCCACATGAATTTTGGCGTTTCACCTTCTAGGGTTAGGTTTTTGGATGTCTAGGGTTTTGGAATTCATGAGTATTATCAAAAAGGCCTTTGGAGCCTCATTGTAATCCATTCTTCTTAGATGGATGCACGTAGTAGCCACATCTCTTCTCAGATATAGCTACCACCATTCGAGAAAGTGTTTCAGAGCGGTCTGCTCTTCATTTATTTTTCTTCATGCATGTCCCCGACAAGATATGGGTACAAGAAATTGGCACTTGAACCAATCGAGCCATTACAAGATTGATCGTGTCGAGCCCGACAACAACCAATGGGGGATGAAAAGAAATATGATGGAGCAGGAGATCCTATTAAAATGTTTCTCGAGGAAGCCCTCACATGACAAAGGAAAGAAATTATGGACAACTTCACGTAGATCCTTTGACGACTGCCCACAGGAGAAGCATATTCATCAAGCGTCCATGCAACCCCCTTCAAGGTAGAGGTAAATTTTGATATTACATTATTTGAAGGACTGATAGATGCGAATGCTATAGATAAATGGTTGAATCTACTCAAAGGATATTTTTCGGTCCACAATTTTTTCGATAGGGAAAAGATCACTTTTTCACTTCCCAAGACCGTTCCCCATGTTAAAGACTAGTGGGATACTTACTCTGAGCAAAGGGTCGTGGAGGAATATACAATGTTTGTGGTGGCCCCTACATGGGATTCCTTTCAGGATGCCATTAAATAATAGTACTACCATGTTGGAAGCTACGAGGACCAGTACAATAGATGGACCACCCTATGTCAAGAAAGGGACCAGATAGTACCAGATTTCACCAATATTTTCCATACCCTACACAACAAATTGGGTATCAAATACTCTGATCATCATCTGGTTCTCAAATAACATGGTTTTTTGCATAGATACATTCAAACAGAAATGGAGTTCCTAGACATCAGCTCATTGGGCACGACTTATAGATATGTTGTCAAGATCGAGCATAAATTTAAGCAGAAATGATGAGAGTTTGGATCTGCAAACCCCTCACAGCCGAAGCAGGGAAAAGGCAGCCCCAACCCACACAGAAAGGGACCAATTTGATATGAGTTCCCTTAGGAAAAGCAGTCCAAGCTGCAACACAAGAAGGGAAATGAGAACATGAAGAAGGACACAGGAAAATGGTGTGAGTACCATAAAATTCCTTGGCACAACACCAAAGAATGTCGCTCCAAGTAGTCCCTCGTGGCCAAGATGAAGGCTTCCAAGTCAGAGGCCGATTTGATTCTGAGTCAAATCCTGAAGGAGGGAAGTAGATTATTGATGTTGAACCCAGTGCCACTGTCGCTACGACCAAATTCTGGCCAAGCAAACCAAAAGAACCAGAGGAAGGGGAATGCCTCTTTCACTCACAGATGTGGGTCAAGGGGGATCTGATTCATTTCATTGTCGACAGCGGTAGTTAGAAGAACTTGATTTCAGCAGAGGTTGTCAAACGACTGGACCTGCCAACGACACCACACCCGCAACCCTACACCATCGGCTGGCTTTTCCAAGGAAGAGATCTCTGTGTCAGCCAAGAGTTTCGTCTGCCTTATGACATCAAGCCTTTCAAAAATGAGGTACTGTGTGATATTTCTCCCCTTGAAATTTGTGATACTCTTTCAGGACAACCATATTTGTGGAAGCGTCATGTTGTGTATGAGTCTAGACCCCACAGTGTTATTATTACTTTGGGTAGACAATTATACAGGATCCTAGAGGTAGCGTCGCCTACTTCTATTTCTTTAATCTCAGCTAAGCAATGCAATAAGGTCATTTCACAGACTAGGAAGTTCGTCTTCTACACAACACCTCTCTTTGCAGTAGAAGCAAGTGGATGGGAGAGTGGAAGAATACAGAGACATCTTCACCTCACCTACAGGGGTACTGACACACTACCAAGTCAATCATCCAATTGATCTGACCCCCGACACGCCTCTACCTAATGGACGAGTCTATAAACATTTTTTGATGGAGAATGATGACATCAAGCATAAGATCCAACAACTTCTTCAAAAGGGGCACATCAGGCCCAAATCCCCCCCTTGCAGAAGCCCGATTGTACTGGTGTAGAAGAAGGACGGGACTTGGTGACTCTGCATTGATTACAGATCCTTAAACAAAATCACAGTCAGGAACCACTACCTCATTCCCAAGATTGATGAACTTATTGACCAAATCAAGGGGGGAAATTTCTTCAGCATGATTGACCTAAAGTCTGGCTACCACTAGGTTCACATTGAACCAACTGATGTATGGAAGATAGCCTTCAAGTCTAAAGAAGTTCTCTACGAATGACTAGTCATGCCTTTTGGCTTAACAAATGCACCCACCACTTTCATGAGGTTGATGGATGATGTATTGATACCCTTCACCAACTCCTTTGTGGTAGTATATTTTGATGACATACTCATCTTCAATAGAACGTGGGAGGATCACATGCAACATATTCAATAGGTTTTGAGTACTCTACAACAACATAAGCTTTATGTCAACTTGCAAAAATGCTCTTTTGGCATGAACAAGGTCCAATACTTGGGCTACATTGTTGATGAGCATGGGGTACATGTTGATCCAACTAAGATCCAAGTCATATGTGACTGGCCAGCCCCGACCACACTGACCAAGCTTTGGAGATTTTTGGGACTATCCAAATTCTATCGATGGTTTGTGTTAGGATTCTCCCATATTGCATGGGCCCTCAACCAGGTGAACAAGGTTAGTGGTAGGGTAGATTTAGTGTGGGGGAAGGAGAAACAAAGAGAATTCGATGATCTGAAGCATCACTTGTGCTCAACTCCTGTACTCTCCTTTCTCGATCTACAACAACCATTCAACATTGAGACTGATGCATCTGACTATGTTGTGGGCAGAGTTCTCACTCACCACGGGCATTCGGTGGCATACCATAGTGAGACACTTTATGATACTGTTCGAAAATATTCCACCTATGACAAGAAAATGTATTCCATTGTACAAACCTGTCGTCAATGGAAACATTACATTCTGGGGAAAGAGATGATCATACACACTAATCACAAGCCTCTATAGTTCATAAAGACACAGGGGAAATTGCAGAAAAAACAACATCATAACTGGTCCACCTACCTACATTAGTTTCATCTCAACATCAAGTATAAGACATGTATCTCCAATTGTGTCGTTGAATTCCTCAGTCGGCCTCCTGTGGCTTCACTCACCACTGTGCTCCATTTCTATGGACATGAAGCATCTGAGTGGCCCCAACATTATCAGCAAGATCCAGACTTCACCACCACATATCAGCTCTTGGGTACATGCGCAATTGTCACTGATTTTCACATTCAAGACAGACTCTTATGCCACCTGAGAAATCTCTATGTTGCTACAAGAGAGTGTGCAAATATGATTTGGGAAGCCCACTAGAGTCGGGTGGTAGGACATTTTGGCATAGAGAAAACTGTGGTCATTCTTCAGAAACATTTTTATTATCCAAAACTTCGACAGTATGTCAAAAAATATATCAGATCTTTCACTTCCTGTGCCATTTCCAAGCCTGCCATCAATAAGCAAGGCTTATACACCCCTCTTCCTATTCTTGAGAAGCCTTGGGAATACATCTCAATGTACTACATGTCTAGTTTGTCATTCACCAAGCAAGGAAATGACTGTGTGTTTGTGGTCATTGATCGGTTTTCGATGATGGCCATCCTTACAGCCTGTAAGAATAATGTCACAATGGAATATACTACCAATATCTTCTTTTAACGAGTGTGGGTCCACTTTTGGATACCACAGACCATCATCTCCGACCGATACAATAGGTTCCTCAACACATTTTGGTTGAGTCTCTGGTCTCTGTTGGACACCAAGCTCACCAAATCAAATTATTTCCACCCCCAAACCAACGACCAAAGAGAGGTCGTCAATTGCATGACTGTGAAGATCCTACACATGTACAATTCTAAGCATCCATGTACATGGGATGAGAGTCTCCCATATTTACAACACAGTTACAGCAGGGCTCTCCATAGTTCCACTGGCCATAGCCCATTTCAGGTGGGTCTGGGATTCCAACCCTTGGGAGCCATTGATGTTGCACTTCTTCTTTCCTCCGCATAGACAGTCTCTTCCCCTGATCAATCTGTGATTGACAAAGCCACCAGATTCATTGAGTGGATTCACACATCCGCTAACAAGTCCACGAGATTTTGCAGAAATTCAATGCTAAGTACAAGAAACTCCATGATCAACACACTGTATCACACCAATTTTAGGTTGGTGATAAAGTTTGGTTACATTTTTAGAAGGAGCGCCTCACCAGGACCCATCAAAAGCTTCTCCCACTTCGTTATGGGCCTTACACTAGCACCAAGGCTATGGGTAGTAATTCTTTTGAGCTCAACACTCCACCCTTCCTTGGTATGCATCCAATATTAAATGTGGACCTCCTCCGGCCATATTTTCCCCCATTATTGGACACCTCTAAGATCGCAGAATAACTGACACCAACAAAGATCAACCCTGACTACATGGAACAAGCATCCAATGATCATATAGTGGACACATAGGTCAAGGGAACTCGCCAGCAACAGATCTAGCTTTATCGGGTTGTCAAGGCAGGGAAGCTCCTACACCAAGGCAAGTGGCTCACCCAGGGCCAAATCCAACATAATTTTCCTCACCTGATGGGGGAAATCAACACAATGGAGACCATTTCTTCCTAAGGGGGGATGATTGGTCTAGGTGGATATTGGTGGCCACCCACCTATTCCAACTGGTTACTCGTGTCCATTTTTTGTTCAACATGTTCTTCTGTAATTATTTGTAATTGTGAATTCTACACTTTTGGGGATGTCTTAATCCCCACACATCCTCCAGGTGGATATGGGTGGCCTCTCGCCTAATCCAAATGGATTATTTTGTATTTTTTCATGTCAACACATCTTGTTGTACTTCCAGGGCCGTTTTGGGGCCCTTAACATTTTTTTTTGGCTCTTCATAGACAAACTATAGACAGAGTCAGAGTTTGATGACATAATGTGTACTTCTCTGAAATACCTTTCCAACGGGCTATGATGCACCTAAAACATAGGTCGTATGAAAAAGTTACGACCCTTGGAAGTTGAGGTACCAAATTACACCAACTTACCCATAGGGCCCACATGACTTTTGGCATTTCACATTCTAGGGTTAGGTTTTTGGATGTCTATGGTTTTTTAATTCATGAGTAATATCAAAAAAGCCTTTGGAGCCTCATTTTAATCCCTTCTGCTCAGATGGATGTGCGTAGTAGCCACATCTCTTCTCAAAGATAGCCACCACCATTCGAGCAAGTGTTTTGGTTCTGCAGTTTTACAATTTCAACCTATTTCATTATTCAATAGAAGATATTGTTCACTAGATATTTGTGTTATTCTTCATATCTCTGTGTTTATTGTATTCATTTTGTTAATCAATTCGTTCTACTCCTAAATTTGGATCATTAGGTTTGATCCCCTCGGCTAGTTATCTCTTCTCACTTGATGTCCCTATTGAGTTAGGAACCATAATCAATGTTGATTGGATTACACTAGGTACCATAACATAAAAGTAGATAAGTGCTCAAGCTATCCCTGTGAGGTTTTTCTTGAAAAAAAAAGAATATTTAAAAATAGAACCCAAATCTTTCTTACATGAGAAGGATTTTCTCTAGGCACATGAGATTCTCCAACTTCACTATATTCTATCTTTTTTGTCGATATTTTGTGGTTATGTATGTTGATAAATTTATGATAATAATGACAATCTAGTAGCATAAATGTAGAAAATATAAGGTAATTGTTCCTACATACATACATACATAAATTGATGAATGTTATGAGATGGCTCTAATGTTGATGTGGAAATGTTATTCCAATTTCCGACGTGGTGATGTTAACCAAATTTTTTTTTTTATGTTGGTATTGCTAACATAAAAAAATTGTCATTATAATTTTTTTGAAGTTTATATTAATGATGTAGCATCACTAATGTGGTATATGCTAACCTAGTGTATGAGGGCATTGTAGAACATGGCATGGAATAGATTTGAATTCCCTAATAACATCAATAAATCAACATTAATGAAAGTATATGCATAAATTCAAAGAATTCATTGTGTATGAACAAAGTCAAAATATAGATGTATTTGTTATTTGTAAAAATTTCTGGATATTCCACTCGAAAAATCATCACAATAGATCTAATAAAATACTTAAATATTTGCTATGAAGGTTAATTTCCTTTATACCTCAAACTCTTTGATTATGGGTTTTCTTCTTAAAATGTATGAAATAGTTCAATTGAAAAAAATAGAGAACATAAATAATTACACACACACATCCACAAATAAATACAAGATATAACATGGGAAACTCAATATGGGAGAAAACCCAACTAGAAGGTGAGGCTACTCTTCTCTGTTATCTTCAAATGCAAGTACAAAGAAAGAGGCACTTTCTGTAGAGTTTCCTTTGACACTGTGGTATGTATGGCTGAGAAAAAATCTCTCCTCCTCTTTTATGCTCACAAAATACCACTCCCAATTCCTATGCTCAGTTATAGAACAAGATACAATGCAAAGGAATGGAACCCCTTATCCTCCTAGTGGTCTAGTATTTAACATCACCCAATAGCCATGTAAGGGTAGGGTTTTGAATTCCTCAACCCTAAACTATGATAATATTTTGGACCTTCTAGAATATTCTTGAAATTCCATACATGAATAGCCTCAGATGCATTAATAATTGGGGCTAACGTGGAATCCACTTGTACCATGGTGGTCAAATTGGTAAGTCAACTTTTGGGAGGCATAAGTTTTGCATACGACCTTTGATTGATGTAATTTTCACACCATTGGAAAGGTCAGTATGTGTAGAATAGAATCACATGGTCCAAGATTTTTCTAGGAAATTTTTAACCCCCAAAATTCCATTTGATGCATCAAATGGTTCTTGAAGACTTCAAACCCCAATTTTCCAATCTTAGACCTATTTTTAAAATGGCCCTGCAAGCTAATTCCCCCAATTTTTTCCACTCTAAAAGCATCAAGATAAATGAAAAATAATACAATGATCCAATTTGGATCATAAATCCCCATTTAGGGAAGCTTTTGGTCCCCAAAATATTTACTAAATGAGGTGAGAAAATTTTCCTCTACCTTCTCCTTAGAGTACCACTTTGCTTTGCTTGAAAGTTGTCCTTTCAACCCAATCTACCAAAGGTGATGTTGCTCCTGTATTTTAGTTCTGGACCTCTTCTACAAAATTTTGTCCTCCACCAAATCCACCTGAGCATCTAGTTATAAGTCCTATATGGAAGGTAGGACTTTCTCCTCCTCATGGAAGGCTCATAGAGTTTGAGAATCTCCATAATCACTACTAAGTAAATGCGGATGTATGGGGGTATACTTAGTTTGTAGGTGTTATATTCCACCTTATCCAATATATTGAAAGGTTCATGCTGTAGAGACTTGATATTCTTACCAGGACCTTATAGTATTTCCTTGTTTAGTTGTAACCAAACTCTGTCTCCCACTTGCAACGTCTCCCATACTTGCAACATCTCCCATACCTGCAAATGGATTTGTGTAACACACCTAACCCCCTAAACCTCCTTAGGTTGGTGGGATGTTCAATTTTTCCTCTTTCTCTCATGCTAAGGGATCAGATCAAATCCTCTTGAATTCCTTTTCATCATGTCTATATGTGAGAACTTCCCCTTACCAACATTTACCCTGATAAAATCTCTAGTTAGAAATCCAAATACCAAATATAGTCCCTCTATAGGTTCATTACAAGAAATAGGGACTTGAACACCCCTAATTGAATGAATACAATCATTCCTTTCCACCCGATCAACAATCGAAGGTGACTTGGATTCGTTCCCATCGAAAGAGTCGATTATCAGATCTAGATCCCCAATTCGACAACTCCACTCCAATGGATAATTCCAATATATCCAACGATCCTCAGAGTCAGAAATCAACAACTTCGATCGTATTGGTGCCTCACATTACCCAACCATTATCACTCTCCTGATATTCCTAACATTAAGTGAGAAATAAGGGCCCACAATAGATCTATGACTGTCATTACATCATGCCCACTCTTTCATCTACGACTCATGTTTTTTCTTGGAATCCTCCACTACCAAAGTGCATCCACTTTGTGTACCATAGGCCACTTGATTGGATCACTCTGACAACAGACACTCCTATATATCCAATGATCCTCATTGCACCACATCTGGTGGTCAAGGTTCACTCAATCTCTCATCATTTTACAAGGATTAAGGGATCCATATTTTCCCACCTCAAAATGGATCATCATAGATCTGATGATTGAGATCTAGCGAGACACCTTATGGTAGATTGACAATTATTGAATCCCTTGTTGTCAGACTCTTGTCTCAAGCCCTCTTTATAGGCCTCAAACAATCTACCTTCTGATATACTTACATCTGACATCAACGTTCAAGGTTCCAATGTCCAGTCCTCCAATATATCAACAACTCTTATTGACATGGAGTCACCGCCATTGGAATCTCGTTGAAATCATGCACTTGGTCATTCTGACGACCTCACCTTCTGACCAATGGTTAGGATCCTCTCACCTCATTGAATCAATGAATGTGATTCATTCTAAATATGAATGTGGGTTTTCTTTAGAATGATATTTCGATTAAGTACTTAACCACTCAGGGTCCCTTTAGGATTATTCCCTAAGGATTTACTCTAATTCCTTGGACTCTCACCTTCACTCTATGGTCTAATAAGGAGTCCTCACTTCAAATATGGTTGAATATTTGCATCCTAAAAACTTTCCATTTCAAGCAAGAGGTTTCACAGGGTTAAGGATACCTAACTACATCGAGACCTTCCCAAGCGCAAGAATTTTTTTTCCACCATTCTTACAATGAATATTTATATATTGGAAGATTTCCATTTCAACCACTTTCTTTTCTTATAGGGATACACTCTTTATTAACAATGCCTACTTGGTTGTTCATAACTACCATTTGTAATTATTAGAAATAGTCATACTTAACCAATTTTACTTAGGAATTCAACGATTCCTTCATTTAATCACATTTATCATTCAAACCATAAACATCACTCCTTTATCACTAAACATACATCGGACATAGAAAGATAAATAAAATTATATGTTCAGTGAGAAGTTTATCCAGCCAACTAATTGATAGAGGAATAATTTCCTCCCAACAATAGGCTATGTTGCAATATTCATTTTTATAGCACGCCACCCTCATGCCAAGCCATGATACCATAAGGGGATTGATTCATCTGACTACCAAATTAAGAAAGTGGTCTGGGAAGGTTACTCTCCTTTAGACCACTTGCAAGAACAAAATTTACCCTCTTCCCACTGGGCTTAGTACCTCCACAAGTTTATTAGGAACCTTCCCAAATAGATTTGTTATGCACAAGGGAGTCCCTTCTCTAATACACAATCCCTCGACGGCCTCCCCTTACTAGTGTCGGTTTATTTCCAGTAAGTACCAAGTCACGGTCCTCTATGTCTCTAGTATGTATTAGGGTATTCTATCTTCTAGGGTGGCCATTAATTCCTTGGGAAAGTTTTCTATTTTCCTCAAGGATAACATTCCAATCATTTTTTTGTTCAGAACTATGCACTTGAGTCTTTGTTCCTCACCACACCATTTTTTTGTGAGTCTGCAAATCACTCTATTCTCTCTTGTCTATATAATATTTTTTTTCTTCTAGGCATCTACACGTTGGTCCTCACACTCTCTGTACCCTTCCCTCTTTCAACATTGTTCTATGAACTGTGCTCTTTGTTCTCTCTTGTGTCTACTCATCATTTCCTTGTGTGATGTTTTTCTACCTTTGGTCTCTTCTTCCACCAATTTGTTGGTATTCCCATGGCTAATGCCATATGCAATCCCTTCAGTCATGGACTTGAATTCGAAGGGGTGAAACATGTACATCCTTTTTTCAGTTTTCAATTGTCTCTTTGCTTCTTCCAAACACCCAATCAATCATCAATTATAACTACTCCAAACACCAATCCTACTCTTCATAATTTATCATGTGGATCTATATAGATAAAAGTACATTGACAGTTGATGTATTCAATTTTGTAGGTGCAAGATGGAATGTCGAGAAAGATTCTTATTTTCTTCATTGATATTTCTCCATTCCACCTCACCAATCCACTTCAACATCCAACTTCTAATATCATGGCCAATACTAAGGGATTTCCATTATCAAGGAATTGTTTGATAAGTTCTATTAATCATCAACATAATTACATGAGTCATAATCATATTACATGAATTTTTATCATAATTACAGTTGTGCGGGGAAATAGGGTGTTACATTACCATCCCCCCTAAATGAACACTTTCCTTGATGTTTAAAACACCATGTATATATACAATTATACAAAAAACAAAACTGGGTATGCCATTCTCATGGAATCTTCCAATTATTAAGTATCCTCATCTATTCCAAAGTGCTTCCATTTCACCTTGACATGCACAATGGATCGATTCTAGAGAAATTTTTATCTCCTATCCAAGATGCACTTAGGTTCGGGATGGAATTCTCCCTCTAGTTCCACCTATATCATAGTCTAATCAATAACATTATTAGGACACTGAACATGTTTCTTTAATAATGATACATGGAACACATTATTATCTCTAACAGTAGGTGGCAAGGCAATTCTATATGCTACTAGTCCTACTCTTTCCAGGACATTAACCGGTCCACAATACTAGGGTTATAACTCTTCTTTGGTTTCACTCTGAGATACACATGATACACATGATATCCCACCTTGAACTCTTTATGAGTTATTTTATTGTCTTCATATATCATTTTTCTATCTTGGGATAATTTCAAATTTTACCTTATCGTGAACATTGCTTGTTCCATTTCATTCAACAGTTCCATTCCAAGTGTGATATTTTCACCTAGACTATCCAAACTAATTGGAAATATTCACTTCCTTTCATAAAGAACTTAAAATTGTCTCATCTTCAATGATTCCCGATAAGAATTTTTATAGGAAAACTCTACCAGGGGTAGATATTCTTCCCATTGCTTCGGTTGATACATAACATGCATCTCCAACATGTCTTCCAACACTTTGTTCACCCTTTTGGTATGACCATATGTTTGAGGATGGTAGGTCATGCTAAATTCCAATTGAATTCCCAAACCTGCAAACAAACTTTTCCATAAGTTTGAAGTGAACTTCACATAGTTTTCTAAGATTATGGTCTTGGGTAAGCCATGCAATATGAAAATTTATTTCATAAAAATGTCAACAACATCTATAGTTTTAAAAGTAGATTTGATTGGAGTAAAGTGAGATTCCTTGCTCAACTTATCCACTAATACTATGATTTCATCATGGTTACTAACTTTCCTTGGAAAAATGGTAATGAAATCCATGGAGATCGTCTTCCATTTCCATTATGGAATTGGAAATGATTGTAATAGTCCTACAGGGTGTTTGTGTTCAACCTTTACTTGTTGGAACTCTAAACAGTTGGAAATATATTTAGCAATGTCTTGATTCATTATTGGCCAATAATACAACTTCCTTACTATTGTTATCATCTTCTGATAAACAATATGGCCCACATAAGGTCTCCTATTAAATTCATCCAAAATCATATGTCTCAGATCTACTGAGTTAGGCACATACAACCTGTTGTTGTATGGGAATGATTTATCATATGTAATATGATACCCTTCATACTTTTTCTCATTGGGGTATTTTTTCATTCCCTATATTACCTGATTGAAAATATCATCTTCTTTTAAGATGATTTTAATCCTTTGCTTTATGTCAGACTCTCCTACACTATCTGCTGCTTAGTGTACAATCTACACACTTCAATTGAGTGCATATGTCACTCTATTTTACTTTCCCTTGATATATTTTATCTCAAGTTCAAATCTCTTATCAATTCCATCCATATGGATTTTCCATCATTCAACTGTAACTGGTCAAACATATACTTCAAACCACAATGGTCTGTTATCAGGACAATCCTTATTTTGAGAAAGTAATGTCTCCACATATTCAACACATGCACAATTGTTGCAAGCTCCAAATCATGGGTGACATACCATTTCTCATGCTAAGTTATCTTTTATGACTCATAATTGATCACTTGTCCTTCCTACATAATAACTCCAATGAGTTCTTCTTTGCAAGCATCAATACAAACCAAGAAATCCTTTTCAGGATATGCGATCTTCAAAACGGGGGCATTGGTCAAAAGATGCTTCAATCGCTGAAAGCTAGCTTCACACTTTATTGAACATATAAATTTATTCCCTTTCCTCTGTAATAAATCAGGTGGATGCCCAATCTTTGAAAATACCTTAATTAACCTTCTATAATATCCATCTAACCCCATGAAATATATTACTTCCATCACATTTTGAGGGCATGCCAATCCATAATTGTATTGATCTTCTTGGGATCTACTACCACTCCTTTTGTTGAGATCGTGTGGCCTAAGTACTAGATTTCCTTTTGAAAGAAGTCATTCTTCCTAAATTTAACATATATTTGGTGATCTCTCAGTACTTGTAACACCATTTTAATATGTTTTTCATGCTCTTTTCTAGTCTCGAAATACACCAAAATATCATCGACAAACACCAATACACACTTATCTAAATATCTGATGAAGACACTATTCATCAAGCACATTAAGGTAGTTGGTGCATTGGTAAGTCCAAATGGAAACACTATGAACTCATAGTGTCCATACCTCATTCTAAAGTATGTCTTATGTATTTCTTCATCCTTAATCCTAACATTATGATATCTAGATCTCAAATCAATCTTAGAGAAAATTATAGCTTATATGAGTTGATAAAAAATATCATTGATCCTAGGCAATGAATACTTATTCTTGATGGAAATCTTGTTTATTTATTTGTAGTCAATAAAAAATAAAAATGCACCATCCTTTTTCTTCACAAACAATTTTGGTGCTCCCCATGGAGACACACTCAACCTAATGTATT
>JZKD02S0679866.1:0-15350 GCA_000966675.3 Picea glauca | reverse complement strand
TATCTTTTTCAAATGATATAAAATGCTAAATAAAAATATTATTGAAAACATTTTTCAAATGATTAAATAAAAATACTATTGAGAATATTTGTTGTAATTTTAAATCTCTTGATAAATAAGAATACTACCTAGAATATTTGAACTATAATTTTAAATAAAAATTATACACTCATATGAACAAGTACTTTTTCTAAACTTATTATAGAAATGAAAATGGAATGACCAAATTTTTTTTGGGATATAAAGTTATTTTTTTAAATGATTTAAAATGATAAATAAAAATAATATTGAAAATATTTTTTAAATGATTAAATAAAAATACTATTGAGAATAATTATTGTAATTTTAAATCTCTTGATAAATAACAATATTATTTAGAATATTTGTTGTAATTTTAAATAAAAATTATGGACTCATATGAACAACTATTTTTTCTAAACTTATCATAGAAATGAAAATGGAATAACCAAATAAAAAAAATTATAAGATCCCAAATCAAAAACTTGATATAATTTCTCTAGTAGGTGATAATGATAGGCCTAACCTTCTAAAGCAAGCAAGCAACCATATTTCCTCTAACTTTTATAGAGCAAGTAATTATAGACTCCCAACCCAGTCGATCAGACCTTCCATCAGGTTGATATTCACAGTATATGTGTGTTTGATCAACCTATGAAATCTATGAAAATTCCTAAAAACTATTAATAAAATTACAATTGTAATTCATAACTTAAAAGGGCTTATGAATCTCCTAAAATTGTACACAACATTCAAACAAGATGTTTTCACTTTCAATAAGATTGAAATTTGGGTAAATTTTTAGTAAAATGGAATGATACACATATCCCAGCTAGTCCCTCGCTCATTTTTTTTTAAGTGGAGTGAATTGTAAGACGAAAGAAGATATAATTTATTTAATGTTTTTCCATTTTGATTAATTAAAGAATTAAATTGGGGGATTTTTCTATTATCTAAGACAATCCAAAACCTAAGCTAGTATGTATAGTTGGACCTACCTTTACATTTAAATTTTGAAATCTAACAAAAACAATGCCCTTTGCTGAACTTAGAAGATATTATATAGAGCTTATTAAAATATAAAGAGTAAAATATATGGACTACAGATACATTTACACCAAGGTTTGGATCATTCTTTAAGGATGACCCGAATTTCTAATATCTAACAATAGTTGTATACGTTTAAGAATACTTTTTAGAATTCATCTGTAAATCTGAAAAACTTCAACACTGCAATTGAAATAGGAAAGTCAAATAGTGGGAATACAATTTACATAGATTTTCCTAGTATTCTCTTCTTAATATGAAAAAGAAATACAAAATCAATTGCACTATTGTCTAAGCTCGACACACTATAAGTCAAAAAGAGGAAAGGCGTTCCAATAATTTCATCTCAGTGCTCTTAAAAGGAAGATTGTTGGTTTAAATCTTCTAGAAAAAACCTCTATGGGACTCAAAAGAATTCTACCACTGGCCTCTATGCATGTTAAAAAAACCCAAAAGTCGTTAAGATTTATATATAAATATAAATATAAATAAAAAGAGTAATTTGATCAAGCCACACGTTTCCCTACAACTACATTGTTATGGCTTCTCCCAAGGTGAGACCAGTGGTGTGTATAGGATTTGGGAACATATTCGTCAATGATTCTAACTTAATGTCGAAAGTAATAAAGAAGGAAGAACACCCGAAAGTTGAGAATGAACACATCTCATTGATTTCATATTGATTGTATAAATACTATACAATTGATAGTTTTACCATTTAGAAACGATAGTAACTGTAAAAATTGTTTCACTAACTAATTTGTTTAACGAGATTACAAATCCTAACACTCACTCTTAATATCGAGGATTACATTATTAATAATGCCTAAACCTTGATGTTGAAATTGAAAAACATATCTTCCCAAAGGTTTAGTGAAGATATCAACTAGTTAAGCTTTAGAACCACAAAATTTGAGAAAAATGTCGCTATTTTTTACGAGTTCATGAATGAAGTAAAATCAAGTATCAATGTGTTTGATTTTTTGATGAAACACATTATTCTTTGACAAGGAAATGGTAGAGTTATTTTCACAAAAAATTGAAATAGGTTCTTTTGTTGTATATCCAAAATCCATCAAAAGCCTTTTAAGCCAAACTGCATGGCATGTTGTTGCTGTTGCGACTACATATTATGCTTCTAAAGAAGATATAGAAACTATGGTTTTCTTCTTAGATGCCCATGAAATCCAATTATTTCCAAAAAGAAAAGCATAGCCTGAAGTGACTTTTTTGTCCTCAATACTACCTCCATAATCATTGTCTATATAACCTGTAAGCATATTGTCTATTGAAGATATGTACCACAAACCATAAGTGGTTGTACCTGCAATGTATCTTAAGATCCTCTTATCAACTTTCCAATGAAAATCCTTAGGAGATTCCATAAACCTGGAAATAAAACTTACTACATATGTTATGTCAGGTCTTGTAGTAGTAATGTACATAAGACTACCAACAATTTGTTTATACAATGTGGAAATTATTACTGATCTCAAATATTTCTTTCTTAATTTAGTGCCAAGAGCAATAGGAGTGTCAGCAGACTTACACTTTTCCATTTTAAACGTTTTCAAAACTTCAGCAGCATATTTCTGTTGACTAATAAATATACCATGATCAGATTGTTCTACTTCAATGTCTAAGAAATACTTCATTAATCTAAGATCTGTCATTTCTAAATCATTTTTCATGGATGATCTAAATGCATCTAACATCATTCTTCCTGTGTAGATCATGTCGTCAACATAAAGACATAGGATGAGAATATTACCTTGTTGATTTACCATGATATACAAAGTAGGCTCATTTTTTCTCCTACTGAAACCATCTTTGAGTATATAATGATCAATTCTACTATTCCAAGCTCACAGAGCCTGCCTCAAACCGTACAAGGATTTCTTTAATTTGCACACTTGATTCTCTTGTGTTTTAACTTCAAATCTAGGTGGTTGATGGACATACACTTCTTCATTTAACACTCCATTCAAGAAGAAAAAATTGACATCCATTTGATAAATAGGCCACTTCTTTTGTGCTGCAATGGACAAAACAAACCGAACAGTATATAATCTTGCTACAGGTGCGAAAGTTTCACCGTAATCAATGCCAGGTTGTTGTGAAAAAACTCTCAAAACTAAACTTGCTTTGTGTTTCTCAATCTCACATTTTCCATTCAATTTTGTTTTATAAACCCATTTGACAGTTATGGCATTTTTGTCTACAAGTAAATAAAATAAATCCCATGTATTACTTCCTTAAATAGCTTCAATTTCATTATTCATTGCATCTACCCATTCTTTTTTCTTTGCAGCTTCATCAAAACAAGTAGGTTGAGATGAGAAAAATCAAAATTGTACTACATTATCATCTTGGTCATATATATCATGAAAACTTCTCATTCTTTGATGATTATGGTTAGAATCTGAATCGCTATGAGATGAGAAATCATTATGAGATGAAGAACTACTTTCATTTTGAACTTGCAATCTTGGAAGGTATGTTATCAGTTCTTGATGTTCATCTAACTTTGTAGGTGCTTGATGGTCATCTAACTCAAGAGAAGGATTGTGAGAATTATTGTTTTCCATTTCATCCCATAATTTATCTTTCATAAATTTAACATCTCTACTTACTATAAATTTGTTAGTAACAAGATTATTTAATTTGTATGCTTTCGACTGTTCACTATAGCCAATAAAAAATTACTTCTCACTTATATCATCAAGCTTATTTCTTATCTCTTCATGAACATGATCAAAAGCAATACAACCAAATGAAATGAGAAACATTTACCTTAGATCCACTCCATTTTTCTTCAGGTACTTTACCTTCAACACTGGAAGTTGGTGATCTGCTAAGTATGTAAAATGAACATGCAACTGCATCAACCCAATAATCTTTGGACAAATTTCTTGTTGTAAGTAAAATCCTAGCCATGTTAATGATGGTGTGATTCTTTCTTTCTACCACTCCATTTTGTTGTGGAATATATATGGTAGTTGTTTTCTTTTTAATAACACGATGTTTACAAAAATCAACAAACTCTCGAGTCATATTCACCTCCTCCATCAGATATCAAAACTTTGACAAATATGCCACTTTGTTTCTCTCCTTCAGTCTTGAATTCTTTGAATCGAGTGAAATTCTCAGATTTGTGTTTGAGAAAATAAAACCAAACTTTCCTGCTAAAATCATGAATAAATGTCAAAAAGTAAAAACTTCCACTAATTGACTCATTTTGCATAGGTCCACATAACTCTGTGTGAACTAACTCTAAGCACTCTTTGGCTCTATAAGAGGATGATGGAAAACTATCTCGCTGGTGTTTTCCTAATATGCAACTTTCACAAGAAAGAATCTGATTAATCGAATGAGCAAATCCTTTCACCATAGACTGCCTTTGTAACAAATTCATACTTTTGACTGGTAAATAACCATAACGATAATGGCATAACTCAATTTCATTCACATTAGAAATATTACATGCATACATCTTCCCACTACTCATTTCTAATGGAAACGATCTGTTCTTTGTCACAGGGACTTTTGCAAGAAGTCATTTAGTTTGATTAAGAATTGTGCAAGTGTTTTTGTGGAAATTAACATCATAACCATGTGCCATTAATTTCCCTACACTCAACAAATTGTATTTGATATTTGGTACATAGTAAACATCAAGAATATTTTTCACTTCACCCTGATTTGTTAAAACTGACACAACACCTTTTCCTTAAGATTTAACCGAATGATCATCACCCAAACTTATTGTAGTAACAAGTGGTATGATTAGAAAGTAAATCATTGTGACCAGTCATATGATTCCTAAATCCACTATCTAGAAACCAAACATTCTTGTCAAGAATTTGTTGAGATACTTGACATGAAAGAACCAAAGTATCACATGTTTCATTTTCTGTGACATTAGCTCTATTTTTATACTTCAACTTACGAGATTCAGATATATGGCGATCCAACTTTTTAAAATAACGATATTGAATTTCTAATTTATTTGTCCATCTTTGGCCATGATCTTCTGAAGACGATATTGACTATTGTAACTTGTCTTTTTTTTGTTCAGGTTTATCTCTTGTTTGAGAATGTCCTCTATCAGGTCCATGAAAACCTCTGCCTTTGCCTCTGTCCATGGACACCTTAGTCTGAAATGCATGTTCTAAAGTACCAAGATCCAAGTTCATTCTTGCTTCATGAGATGACAACAAACCAGTTAATTCTTCTATAGAAAATTTAGTTAGATGTTTCGACTCAAGAAGAGCAGTAACTACCATTTCAAATTTCTTAGGTAAATATCTAAGAGCTTTTTCAACTACCATTTCAAATTTCTTAGGTAAATATCTAAGAACTTTTTCAACAACCCTTTGGTCTGTGAGTTCTTTTTCGCCATTAATCCTAGGTCGATTCATAATACCCATAACTTTAGTCATAAATTGATCAACACTTTTTTATTTACTCATCTTGAGGGTTTCAAATTGAATTCTAAGGGTTTGAAGTCTTAGAGATTTCACTTTGTCATTACTCTTATAATCCAACTTAATAATATCCCATGCTTCTTTAGCAGTCTTGGCACCAATAATTTTAGGAAATATAGAATCATCTAATGCAACTAAAATATATGATTTGGCATTTCTCTCTTTTTTCTTAAGCTCTTTAATGTTTTTCTTTGAGCAACAATCATAGTTGCAACAACATTTGCATCATGTTCTATTAACCCTGTTTCAACACAATCCCAACATCCCTTGCAAAATGGATTTCACTTTCTCACTCCAAGAATCATAATTGGAACTAACTAAAGTTCGTGCTTGAATTGACCAAGAACTATACATTACTTTTCTAATTCCAAAATACGAACCATAATTAAATATTAATATAACTCCACAACCCCAAGGGTATATTTTTTAAAATCACTTTTCAAAGGGAAAACAACCAAACTCCAAATACGTTGATAAAAAACAGCAAGATCGTTGGGCAGTAAATCTTTGAAAAATCAAACAATATTCAGCATGTTTGATGAGAATCAAAGAGCCTTACACAGGGAAGGTGAACAACATCCTTAGTACGCAGGCACAATGAACAGCATCCTTAGGCATTGAACAACTTCTGGTCACAGTGAACAACAACCTTACGAACAACGAGTATTCTTCAGGGTTTGAGAGTGGGCGCACACAGCAGCAGACTCTGCTCCCAACCAAATGCTTTGATAAGATGAAAGTAATAAAGAAGAAATAACACCCGAAAGTTGAGAATGAACACATCTGATTGATTTCATATTGATTGTATAAATACTATACAATTGACAGTTTTACCATTAACAATTTCATTAACTAATTTGTTTAACCGAATTACAATTCCTAACAAATGTTCCCCAAGTTGGAGAGAATAATCTGAACTAAGGAAATATTTCTACATTCACTTCGGCTTACAACTTCCCCACCTTCCTCTGCCATATCTTGTGAGTGCATCATGCACCTGCCTTCATAGGAGTGTCATAAAAAATTCTGGTGTGTACTTGATACGGTGGAAAAGCACTTTGTATTTAGTGATGATAAGATCGTTAGTCTCCTTATCTATGATTATGCATGGTTGACAGGCTTTCAAGATTTCGGCGACATCTGTCCATAGAGTTGAGTGGCCTCACTTAAGAGAGATGTGTCGATCTCAGCTCCTTCCCTACCTCATATTTATAAAGGACCCTGCCCTTCATTGATTTCCACGAAATCTTATTGGAGCACTACCAATCAGAGTACTACATTACCGTTGAAGAGGTCGATGGGTCTACTCTTATTCTCAAATATGGCGGAGCAGTACACTTTTAAAAACTTGTGTTATTGTTACTGATGGTATTGTATATTTTGTTTCCCGAAGGGGGTAATGAGGACTGCTCAACAGAAAGATTCTAAGGCATCCAGTTCAACGCAAGAGAAGACTGGTCAGATGAAGGATATGACTCAGGAGAAGGCTTCTCGGGCGACTGAATCGACCAAGGGAATGGGTCAATCGGCCATGGGTACAGTCCAACAGGGGAAGGAACAAACTAGCTCTTTCTTCCAACAGGTAGTTGATAACTTTACTAAAAAATATTCCACTGGTCGCTTTATAAGAGCCGATTGAACAGATTTATAAGAGCTGATTGAATAGATTGAAGGTTTCTTTTCGTTTTAAATTTATTGAAATTAACCGAGTTTGGATCATGTCAATGCAGGCAGGGGAAAAGGCGAAGGGTGCTACGCAGAGCCTCATGGAAACTGTGAAGAACCCCTTCGGTGGTACCTCGTAGCGAGGGCGAGCAGAACAAGATTGGACGGCCGTGCCATGCTAAGCCTTTATGTTGTCAAGGTAGATTGTAATAAGTCTCCATTTTTGTCAATAATAATATTTGAGGGAATGTTTGATATTAACGACAAACAGATGAATCGGAATCTGAGACTTGGAATATTTAAGGCTCTGGATGTTTGAAATTGTGAAGTTTCTCCGTCTTTCTATGAGACTTTGAATTCAAGAGTAGATATGTCTAATTATGGTATGGGAATTATGCAGATATTGTGTTCATCTAATTATGGTATTTGCAGTTTACTTTATTTTTCACTCTCTATACAGAATTATTTTTAATAGTTTACTAAGTTTTCAACATGGATTATGCTTAATTTGATTTAGAAGCCCGGAAGTTTTCGTATAAGAGGCTTTTTAATAGTTTACGAAGTTTTCAACATGGATTATGCTTAATTTGATTTAAAAGCCCTGAAGTTTTCTTATAAGAGGTTTGGTAAATAATCTATGTACTTTCCACTCCTATATCCGGTAGGATATATTTGATCTATTGTTGCCAAACAAATTCTAATCATTTGTTTAGTCACTTTCATTATCGCTTATATTCCATAACAGTGAACATTAAAATAGGTCGTAGTCGGGCCAGATTTGATTTATTGTTGCCAAACAAAATCTAATTATTTGTTTAGTCACTTTCATTATCACTCTAATTATTGGTTTAGTTACATTCATTATCACTTATATTCCATAATAGTGAGCATTAAAATAAAAATAGGTTAGTAGTCTAAATATTTTATTATTCCATAATAGCTACAATTAAAATAAAAATAGGTCATTGGTCTAAATTATCACTTATATTCCATATTAATACTTTATTATTCCATAGTGAGCATTAAAATATTTTATGTTTTGATCTTTTTTAATTATATGTTTTGGTCTTTGTCTATTAAATTTTGTTTCAAATCTAACGAGTAATTGTCAAATCTGCATATTTGAATGAATGGTTAAATTTGTTGAATTTTGTTTGAAATCGGAGTAATTGTCAAATCTATTATATATTTTGGTCTTTTCTAAATTTGCATATTTGAATGGTTAAATTTATTGAATTTTGTTTGAAATCAGAGTAATTCTCAAATCTATTTTGTTTGTTCAATTTTGTTGGAAATCCGAGTAATTGTCAAATCTATTATATGTTTTTGGTCTTTTTCTATATGTTGAATTTTTTTTTGGTCCTTTTCTATCTGTTGAATTTTGTTTGTTCAATTTTGTTTGAAAGAGGAGTGCCTCAATGGTAATTATGAATTGTGAACATGTTTGATAGGTTGGTGAGCCGAGTTATAATAAGCTAGGAGGGTTATGTGATGATTAGGCCAGAGAGACTAGGATGCTAAGGCCATGAGCCTATTTTGTATATTTAATTATGCAAAATCATTAATAAAAATATAAACATCGTTGCGTGTAGACCGACCATGAAGAAAGAGTGATGGGGGACTGAGCTTCCACTAGGTAGGGTCACTAATACATATTGAAAAATTTGCGATGACCACTTGCGATGAAAGTACTCTTTCATTGCAACATGCAAATGAAAAAGTTCAATTTTTCTAAATCCACCCCATATTCGTCGTCATCTTGACGCATGTAGTTTGACTAAATTATTATGGTCAATGTTCATCGCAAGAGAGATGAATTTAGCTTGTTTGTCGCAAGAGCGATGACTTACCTAACCTTAAAATTGACCGTTAAAAATGACCTAAAATTGGACTATAAATATTTGACGATTTAAAGATGTTGTGACAATCTTGCTATAACAACGATGGTTCCAAAGGGGTATTTTTGTACGAAAAATATGTTGCACGATGTTGTTAGAGGTGGGGAAAAAAGAAAAATGGGTGAAAAGGGTGATGGTAGATGTTATTGTCCTTGTAAAAGATGTTGTTTCAGACATCCCGTAAGAATTTTAATAGCAACAGCTACAAAACATTGTAGGAAATATGGTCAGATTGATGGCGGTTTGAATGAATATTGTCCCATGATAATTAGCTATATATTCATTATATTTTTTTATTTTGTCAATTTTATATAAAATTATATATATGTATATATATTGTTTGAATGTTTGTTATAGTATACACTAATTTTGCATGATTGTTTGTAATTATAAAGTTAGAGTTTCCCCCTAACTTTTCGCAGAATATTGCACCAAGTATTAGTAGAAATGATGTTGTACAAGCTAAGGAACATCATCATGAACAAGAAAATGAGGATCTCATGGAAGAAGATGATGGGACAAATCAAGTTAATTATCCCATGGAAGAAGATGATGGGACAAATCAAATGATCCAAGATTTGTTTTCGCAACTAGATGAGGATGGAGAAAATGCTGGTGTTTATGATGAACCTCTATTAGAAAAGACAAATAAATGACTTTATGAAGGATCAAGAGCAAATATTCTCTCTGCTACATTGTTGCTAGTGAACTTAAAGGTTATGAATAATTTTTCAAACACTTGCATGGCATAGATAATAAGGTATGTAATATGTTTCGCCTCATATTATACATAAATGTTGATTTTTTTATATTTGTTTTTAGTGTTAATTAATGTGTAAAATAAGAATGCAATTTTTACGATTAATATTCTTACATTAACTAGTTGTTTGTTATGTTGTAGATTGTTAGGTGAATTTTTGTTACCATCGTCAAATACTTTACCTGGCACATATCGAGGTTTGCATGCCATTATGAAAGACATTGAAATGGATTATCAAACTATATATGCATGTCCTAATGACCATATTATATACTATGGACAACATGCTTCGAAAATCAAATGTCCACAATGTCTTATCAGTAGATATCGAACTGATCAAGTAACAAAAAGGGTGTCTCGAAAGGTTCTTCGTCATATTCCCATAATTCCACATTTGCATTGATTGTTCAGGTGTGAAAACATAGAACAATTTATGGATTACCATGCACGTAACAGAAGTGGATATGGTGTTCTTCGAATGTCTACCGATGGTTCTGCATTTAGGAAAATTGAGGAAAAATGGGCAAATTTCAAAGATGAACCTCGTAATGTTAGGCTTTCATTGGTAGCTCACGGTGTTAATCCATTTGGAGAGCTTAGGTCTATTTACTCAGTGTGGCCTATTTTTGTTATCGACAATAACATTCCTCCTTGGAAGTCAATAAAGAGGAAGCACATAATGTTGACAATGATTGTTCGAGGTATTTATTTACATTAATTTTTTGAATTTAACATTTTCATTTGTTTCAATTTTTGCATAATATCTTTTGTTTAATTATTTAATTATATATATTACATGATATCATTCCTTTAGTAATTATGTGTAATGTCAAACAATTATGTAAGTACCAAGTTAATGATATGAATGTATATATCGAGCCTCTTATCGACGAGCTACTAAATTTATGGACTGGCATCACAATGTATGACATATGTAAACCAATCAGGGAGAAGAAATTTAAATTTCGTGGAATACTTTTATGGACAATTCATGATGCCCCTCAACTAACACATTTTTGTGGTATGTAGCATTATAATATTGCTCTTTAATACTATATAATATTTTAATGTTATCATGGTGCATATTTAATTTTTAAATAATCTCATCGTATAATTGACAATAATCCATTTGTTGCAGGTCTTCAAACAAAGGGTAAATTTGCACGTCCAGTTTGTGGCCCTAAGATGAAGTATCGTCATTCAAACAGTTTAGGAAAGATGGTGTTTGATGAGTATAGGCACCTTCTTCCTAAGAACCATAGGTATCGTACTACTAAAAAACATATTTTCAATGGGAAAGAAGAGACTGGTTTAAAACCACGAAGAATGACACCTCACTTATGGAGGTTGGAATATAATAGAAATCGTCAAGGTACTCAATTTCATAATGTATCGTACATCATGTAATGTTTTGAATATTTATTTTAATCATTGAATTTATTTTACCGTATTTGATAATTATTTTTGTGATTTCTTTTATGCTTCATGAAGGCCGCAATCATCATGAAGGTATTAATAATGGGCTTCCACGAGGAATGAAATCGTATCTCGCTTAATTCATGAGGTTCCCTACTATGAGGAGATAAAAATAGCTCATTTGTTTGATATAATGCATATCGGGAAGAATCTGACTGAAACATTATGGCGAATCATAGATGGTAGGAGGGATAAAGAAAAAATTGTCAAAATTTGTACTAACATTCAAGAAGCCAATCATGCACTGCGAAGTGTGATCCAATATTCAAATAGATCAGATGGAGTACTAGACCGAAATAACCTTCCATGGTTATTAACAGAGAAACAAATCAATGATGTAAAAGAGGTCATTCAAAGAATTAAATTTCCCACGGGTTTTGCTTCAAACACAAAAAATATCTTAACGAAGAAAGGTGAATTTGGTGGGGTAAAAACACATGATTGGCATACCTTCATTAAGGCAATAATTTTTGTATACATATTTATATATATTGGCCTTATAGATCTTTTATGCTTGTCTACTTTGGTCGAAACAAATAATGATTCATTTTGTTGTTATAGTATGTTCTATCGCTATCTCTCCCAAATGACTTTGAAAACAACGTCAAACAAGTTATATATGATCTTGGAAAATACATGAGGTAAGATGTAGTTTTGATTTATATGCAAAATGTTTTTTCAAATTATTGTTGTACTTAATGACATGTGTTTTACTTGTAATGTAATGTAATATATTATATTATGCTATGTTGAAACATGTTATTTTCTTGTGTCAATATCTCATGTAGATGGTTGTCATTGAAAGAAATCCATGATTATGATATAACGTATTGGAAGAGAGAAATTCCTCATCTAATATGTGAGATGAAAAAGTATATACCTCTTACATTTTTCAATGCACAAGAACACTACCTCATACATCAAGTTGAGGAGATTGAAATTTGTGGACCTCTTCACACAAGGTCAATGTGGATGGTGGAGAGGCACTTGAAATCATTAAATGCTTTGGTTAGACAAAGAGAACATCCTAAGGGTTCTATTGTGGAGGGATATATGGTATATCAATCCATGGTTTATATTAGTCAGTATCTTCCTAAATTAGTAGGGCCAACTATGCATGCAGTGGATCGCATTTGGCATGTGAACTCCATCAAAAAATTTGAGGATTAGGAGCATCTGTTGGGGAAAGGTAGAATGAAAAAAATGAGAGGTAATGTATTAATAATTGTGATAATTTATATTAATAATACATATAAAATTTTGTTTTTGTGTATATGATCATACTCATTAATATATTAATATAATTTATTTCATAAATTATAAATATTTATAATTACCTTCATATTGTATGTTATAACTATGATTTAATATTGGTGAATTATGTTTTCTTGATTGAGTTGATCTAGAATGGGATGCAATACATTTATACATTGCAAACAAACTTGATTGGATGAATGTGTGGATTGAAAGATGTAAACAACATAATGGAGGTAGGTTATCATGGCAACGACTATCTGAATTGGTTAGAGAAGCTCGTCGTAACAGAGATGCCAATGTTACATAGAGGGAGATTGATCTAGCATATGGTTTGAAAGATGGACAGGTAAGCAATTTTACCCATTTTATTCAGTTCTTGTATATTATACTAATGTGATTACATGTGTACTGTATTTTTCAGATACTTTCGAAGTTATATAAATATATGTTAATTTATTAATTGACAATGCATATTTTACATATATGACATATTGCAATTCAAACTCCACAAGGCTATGTGGTGCAATGGTCGTACATTTTTCATCAAACAATTGGATGAAACCAGGAACAATTATGATAGTGGGATAACTACAGTATTCTAGGTTACTAATGTTTTCTCCAGGAGTGACAGACATCTCCAAGAATCTGAAAATAGATACTATGGGTATTTAAATGATATACTTGAGTGTGACTTTAATTCCTTCAAATTAGTTTTGTTCGATTTCAAATGGTATAGGTTACAAATGCATGAACGTGAGGATGAAAGAACTGTTATTCAACATGCCAACTGATTTCCAATGATTAAAACAACGATGTTTGAAAGAGGACATGATCACTATGTTTTCCAAGATAATGTGAACAGATCTTTTACTCAAATGTTCCAGGTGAAAAGGATTGGTCATTTGTTGTTAGATATGATCCAAGAGGAAGGCCAATTAAGTATACTCATTTATAGGAAGAAGATGATATCGAAGATCAAGAAGATGATTCAACATAATATCAGACAGAGCCGAAAGATCATGGAGGGTAAACAAATGAAGAAGACAAAGAAGATCATGATCTAGGTGTAGGATACAATATTGCAATTCCTGATGATGATGTTGATGAAAATATGCTCGAAAATGACATTGATGACGATGATGATATCATCAATCCTTTCAACATTGTTTCCAAACCAGATGATGATACAGATGTCGAGTTCGATGAAGAAGATCAAGATAGAGAATAAGGATGATTACACAGATGTTGAAGTAAGTGACTATATAATATTTTAATTTGTATGAATTATTCTCTTAAAATAATTTACTTTTAATGTCATGGGTTAATTACATGTTTTTAAGTTTTATGTGACGTTTTTATATCCTAGGTTAGATGTTGTTTAATTATTATTTGAAACCTAAAAATAGTTGTCAATATAATAAAGTACGTGGTAGACTAAAAATATCATTTAGAAACACATAATTTCATGTACCTTCATTAATTTTTGTTTTTGTAGTTTCTATGCATGAATTTTAATACGACGTTGCTTTAGATTATTTTATATTTTATAGATTGGGTTTTGGGGATCAATTGAGAGTGATGTGAGGGGGAGGGGAGGGGCCATGTGAGATTACACATTCACGTGGTTGGCCTTGTTCAATAGAGGATAAATTATTCTTGAAACCAAGAGAAGATATTTCATTTTTATACCATTATGATCGTATAAGATTTCATCAATATTGTTACCTATTTGAATCTTCTTAGAATTGAGATTCGTTACATAGTCATTGAAAAAAGACAAAATACTTATGTAGCGGATATTAATTTGGTCTTTGTGTGGGAAATTTTATGCCATTAGTATTTTTTGTACAAAAATAACGAGGAACGATGAACGAGGAACGAAAATTGCACGAGGACTAGACACTCGCAATAGGAACCTATGAATGGGGCCAACATTGAAATGTTTTCAAACAGTTTCTGTATGCACTGAAATTTGTCATGGATAGACTATTGGCATGCCTTAACGATATGGGAGGGTTTTTGGACTCAAATTTGAGAGACACACCCAATTTCTTCCATCATCAATTCATCATGTAAACCATAAACCCTAATTTTCTTTCAGAGTACCCAATTTGGTTGACGCAAGTTTTAGGCTTTTGTAGGTATTTCTTCATTTTTTTTTCAGGTTCTACATTAATGTATATACAATGTATTTGCATCATAGTTGTGATGAAAAATCCCTCTATTTCGTTGATTTCTTAATCAACACAATCAAGATACTAGAGGCGGGCAATAGTGACATGTGAATGGGGCCAACATTGAAATGTTTTCGAAGTGTATCTCTATGCATTGAAATTTGACCTCGATAGAATAATCACATGACATAACGATATGGGAGGGTTTCTGGACTCAAATTTGACTAACACGCCCACTTTCTTCCATCATCAATTCATCATGGAAACCATAAACCCTATTTTTCATATGTTCTAGTAGATATGTTAATGATTCCAAGTTTCATATTTCTATTTGAATGAAGGTCGAGCTAGCTTGCAAAGTATCAAATTTAGATTTCAATTTGATAAACTAAATATGAAATGAATCCAATAATCATTTGATATCGTCGCAAGAGAGACGAATGTAAATAATCTTGCAACAAAATTGCTATACTATCGATGAAAAAAGTTCATCGATAGTATACCTAATTCATCGCAAGAATATTGTGTCTAATTTGAATGATGTTACATGGTTTTCAAGGAGTGTAGG
>JZKD02S0679855.1:0-15350 GCA_000966675.3 Picea glauca | reverse complement strand
CAAGCCCATCCTTTGAATGATCGAAATGGATTTCTCCTCTAGGCAGAACCATCAGGCATTTCCAATAATATTGGAAATTTGGCATTGTTAAAACTGGTAGTGATAGAACATGACAATATCTGAAGCATAGGTCCCTAGTGATCTTGCTTCATGTTGAAATAGTAATCAACAAGTTTCTTGTTCCCCATTTGGGGATTTGGTTATAGTTGGGACACAATGGTGAAGCTTTGTTGGTTTTGTGCTTTCTTGTGTTTGGCATACTTTTGTTCATATCTCATGCCCATGATTATTTTCTCATGGGAGCATATACCATATGTAAGAGAAAACCAATGCCACATGTGTTTTTTTTTATATATCAAATTGTTTGATGCATAGGTCGATGTGTACTGCTCTATGGACCCTTGTGGGATCTCACCTGGCACCTTCTGTGTTCATGCGTTGCCTTGTGCCTCGACTTTCAATACATTTGGTGTTTTCTTGGCTCTTGGTTGTATGCTTCATTATGGAAAATTAATGATACATTCAGGATCTTGGCACTTTTTCTATGATCCTAAAGAATATGCAGGACTTTCTTTTCCTTTTAATATAATCTCTCTGACGCAAATGTAGTATGTGGCTAATTTTATCACTTTTCCTTAATCGATGGACTTAGCAAAATTCATCTCTAGGAATATTTTGTAATAAAAGGATATATACTATGTGAAGTCCAATGGAACTATCATATCAACGATAGGACATTAAAATTCAAATTCGTCGTTGTTATACTTATGGTGAATTTGACGGTACAATAATTTTACTTCAACATCCCAAAATTGATTTTCCTTGTGCCTTTTTGATGCTTCTCTTATACAAACACATTCTGGAAACTATAAGCATGGCTCATTTTATCTATTTCTTGATTGAAGATCCTGTTCACCTGTTTAATGCACTTCATAGTTACTGTTAAGACCATCAATAGGGATTTCTTACACCAATTCCCGCTTCCGAAAATTGCCATCCCCTTTCTTTTTTCCCTCTTCTTTCCCTTTCTGGTTACTTAGTCGTTTTTCAAAAAATGTCTAGATGTGGGGTTTTGCAGATTCACGTCTTTAGATTTCCATTGAATATTTTATATCATGAGTCCGACCGACTGCTTCCCCATTTCATATTCAACAAAATTTTTGGATTGTGGGTTCCCGGATAGGTGGTTTCAACATTGTGTTTCTCATTATTCCGTCGCCTGCAAACAACACCCATACTTCTCTAATCTACAAATTGGCAACCAAATTCCTCTTTCTTTTTTCTCGTTTGCTTTCCCTTTCTGGTTACTTAGTCATTTTTCCGAATGTGTCATTTTTTCTAATGTCTCATGCTTTTATATGCAGGACCCGAAGTTCCACAATATACAAATTGACTGTCAAAGTCCGTCATTGTCCCATGTTCTGTGTTACACATTTTGCAATCAAAAGTTAGGATACATACAATTTGACCATCAGACCCTCACGTCTCCTGAGTAGAATTTGTGGCCCTGTTTTCAAGCCCATTAATATTCCTTATTCAAAGTATGTCTCATGCTTTTATATCACTAGTCTGACCAACCTCCTACCCATTGCATACTTGGCCACTATTACCATCACCTGTTCCTAGCCAGGCTTGCTCAACATTGTGCTTCCATTGTTCTGTTACCTACAAACAACACCCGGAATTCCACGGTATACAAATTGACCACTGTAATTCATCATTGTGCCATGTTCCATTTTACACATTCTGCAGTCAACAGTTCAGAGACATACAAATTGACCATTGACCCCTCACGTCTCCTGGGTATAACTTGTGACCCTATTTTTAAGCCCGCCAGACCGATTTCCATACTTGGCCATTTCTTGGAATCTCTTTCGTGGGTTGGCAGGTGGACGAAATGTGCAATGATTAATCTCTCTTCGGCATCCCCACCACCTTCGCACTTCTTTCTAGATATGAAATTATTAAACTTTAATGCTAATAGCTCATCGTCCAGGAACCGTTAAGATTGTCATTAATGTCCGAAAGGCTGGAGAATATTTGTCATTAATACGAATTAAACCAAGATTTGCGGAGAGTTGTGTTATCTTTTCCAAGTATTCATTTCAAGAATCATGCAATCTCTTTCGTGCGTCGTCTGGTTGGCGCATTTACCAAATCTCTAATCCTTAATCACTCTTCGTCGTCACCACCACTTTCACACTTTTTTCTAAATATGCAATTAGTAAGATTTAATGGTAACAACTCATTATGCATGAACCATGTATATTGTCATTGATCAACGAAAGGCTCGAGGAGATATTCCATTGATAAACCATTATTTGTGGAGGGTTATATTATCCCTTTCAAATTTTCATTTCAAACATCATCTGGAGCAATTGAAAATTATCGTTAACTTATGGCAGCAATTCGATAATAGTTATGTCCAGATACAGTAAACACTTTCGGGCATGATGACCATAGGTTCTAGTACTCCAGGGCATATTCATACTACTCATCTCCCTTCGCCCAGGAGAAAAAAAGGAGATGGTCCCTTGGTGCACCGAGAGATATATTTCAAGCCAAAGAATTCCAAGGAAACCCCACCTTCTCAGACAGCCTGCCCGCTTGCATTGATGGTTGGCGCAGGGGTTGATGCAATCGATTCCAAGCTATAAGAAGATGATGTAATGGAAGATGATACAACAATGGATGATGGCAATGTAGACGTTTTTCCCACTCCCACACCCAAATTTAAATCAATCAGAAAAGGGGACACTTCTCGGCTTGGTGATGGTGGCCCTGACAAGACCAAAAGAAGGGGTTTTAGAAAAGAAAATGATGTTGAACGCAATAGCTGCTTTGCAGCTCAAGAGTAGGAATTCTAGAGGTCCAAATTAGTCAGTTCTGGGCGGAAGTCTTTCACTGTAAGGAAATGGTCTCTTGATTCTCCCAAAGATATATTTCAAGCCAAATAATTATTCAATTACGGGACCACTCTCCTATTCTCTAGATATACAATTAACATCTTAAGCAATGAGGACAAGAACTCCCACTGGTGCAAGGAATATTCCTACTACCCATCTCCTTCCGCCCATAATGGACTAATTTGGGCCTCTGGAATTGCTCATGCAACCTGTGTCCCTGAAGTCTTCGACTGTGAGGAGGTGGTCTATTAGTGTGTCCTAACTTTCAGTTTTGGGCTCTTTCGCTTTCCCTACAATGTTTTTCATCTTCTTCCTCATGGTAATATTGTGAGAACTATCAATTTTACCACGAGGATGGGTTCTTATGTCCTCCTGCGTTTGAAAAATTATGGGTTTCTTTCTTGCTGGGGTGCAATGTTGGAGCCATGCCAGCGTCAGGAGAAGGAGTGTTGTTCACCTGCTTAAGGTCAAGGATTTATTCCACTACGGAACCACTCTCCTATTTCTTTGTTGCCTCAGGTCTTCCGCAAGATATTGATATTGCGACAGTGAACATTGACCTTCCAAGGAGAAGACTGAAAGGATTTCCTAAAAAAAATCATGATAATGAGTTTTGTATGCATGTTGAAGAGCATGTCGATGGCTCCTGCATGTTGCAGATCATGTACTTGTGTTTATGACGAATATGTTCAATGTTTTGGTGCAAATAACTAGGTCCAATTTCTATGGATCAATATACACTGCCCAATATATTTTTTTTAATGGATTTACCATTAAAAAAAATTTCTTGGAATCTTGGTTGCGCTTATTTGCTGAATTTAACACTTGTTCTCATTGGCATGGTTTGATAGTATTGTAGTTCTTGAATATTGTATTGGCTCAAGTAATTTGATCTAATATGGAGCATTTAACAATTATATGACAATGCATTGTGTCGATAGCATTAGGATTTCATGGAAACAAAAATGAATTTTAGACAGTTTGAAACCAACATTCAATTCTATTCGCAATGCAGATAGAACATAGCAAGACCAAATCACAATGCAGCAGTCGGGGCCCCGCCCTAGAAATTTTGTTTTCATCTCAGCCTTGCTAAGAAAATGATTTCTTGTTTCCCTTTCGCTTCCTTGATTCATTTACTCTGAAAGGGAAAATTTTATTAGCTGTCCATCCCGTGGCCTCGATTTGAGCACTTTTTACTTTATTAATGAAATTACCAAATTTCTTGTTCACGGATAAAAATAAAAAATAAAAAATTGATCTATGGTGGTTTTAGTCAAATGGGACTATGAAATCAACTACAATATTAAAATTCAAGATTGTCATTTTTGTTTCTAGACATGCAATTATTAATCTTTAATGATAACAACCGATCATGCAAGAAGTTTAATACTTAAGTTAAAATGTCAAAGTCATGGAAGAATGTATCAAGAACACAATTACTCCCACAAGTGGCAATAAAAACTAATTTTCAACAAATCATTTGCTCACACCCTTTTTAATGGTACAAGAACAATAGAAAACGAGTAAGTGGATAAAATATTGGACTAGAAAATGATGATTTTGAAACAATGGGGCTTGTTTGAGACCAATTCCTGCTTACGAAAATTTCCCTCTGCTTTTCTATTTTCCCACTCTTTTATCCCCTTCTTTTCCCTCTACTATACTTAACCAAATTCTCCTTTCTTTTTCCCCGGTAGTTTCTCTTTCTAGTTACTTAGTCATTTTTTATGAAAATGTCTTGCTGCGCGGGTTGGCATATTCATGGGTTCACATTTTCATTCATGCTTTTATATTGCGATTTCGAATGAGAGCTTCCCCTTTCCATACCTAGAAAATTTTGTGATCATGGGTTCCCGCCTAGGCGGTCTCTAAATTTCACTTCCATTATTCTGTGACGTGCAAACAACACTCTGGCTTCTAGGATATGAAAATTTACTTCTGGACTCCCACATCATCCGCTCTTCCATGGTACACATTTTGCACTGAAATGTTCTGATACATACAATTTGACCGTTGGGGCCTCACATCTCCTCGGGAACCCTTGTCACCCTATTTTGAATCCTGTCTGACCGCTTTCCACACTTGGCCATTTCTTGGAATCTCTTTCGCGGATCATCGGGTTGGAGGGTTCAGGAAATTTTCAATTTCTAGTCATTGTTTCCTGTGCCCTCTACCTTCAGACTTATTTCCAATTATATGCAATAAGTATACAACTTCTCCAGAAACATACAGAAAAGATATTTCCAGGAAATGAAATATCTATTACATATTTGAATATATTGGTCCTTCTTTTCCCTCTTCTATACTTAACCAAATTCTCGTTTCTTTTTCCCCTCTACTTTCTCTTTCTGGTTACTTAGTCATTTTTCTGAAAATGTCTAAATTCATGGGTTGGCGGACTCACGGGTTCACATTTGCACTCATTCTTTTATATCGTGACTCTGACTAACCACTTCCCATTCCATGCCTAGGAACTTTTTTGATCGCAGATTCTTGTGCAGGCGGGCTCTAGATTGCATTTCCATTGTTTTGTGACTTGCAAAAAACACTCGAACCTCCACGATATACAAATTTATTGTGGGACTCCAACATCATACCCTGTTTCGTGATACACAGTTTTCATTCAAAAGTTTTGAGACCTGCAATTTGACCTTTGGGTCCTCACGTCTGTTACACCTCAAAATTACTCACTTCGATAGTGTCGCAAGTGTCATCATTACAAGTGTTGTAAGTGTTGCATCTTGTCCGCAAGTGTCGCATATTGACTACAAGTGTTTCAAGTGTCACAAACAGTATACTGCCATCTTGCCTATGTCGTGCCTCGAGTGACATCACAAAGACACTTAAGACACCCCAAAGGCTAGTTTTGAAGAAGAGAAGTCACTTGACAGGGAGTACAAACCTTTTAACATTAAGAAAACCACAAAAAAATGGATTTTGGAGAGGAGCACTCCCCTACCCATTGACAGGGAGTACTGGTGCTCCCTGAGCCTATTTGGGGGAGTCTTTGAACGCCCAATGCACCCTTTTGGGGGAGCGCTACCCTTGTTTTAGCAAATTCTTGGTTTGTTGAGGCAAATAAGGGTAGAATCCCTCAATTCCTTAAGGTAGTTGGATTCGAATATATGGTCAAGGCATGATCTTAGGGGAGATCCTCAACTGAAGGAGAAGAATCCTCAACTCATACCAAATATCTCTCAAGTGCTTGGGCCTCTCAAAGGTTATATAAGGAGGCCTTCTCATGGTGAAAGGTACAAGGAAGATTGAGAATTATACCTAACTTATGATCTCATAAGAAGGTATTGAGAATGGAGGTTGGTAATTACATCAAACTTATGATCTCATGAGTGAGATGCCATCAAATCCATCAGTGGAAATAACTTGAGAAAAGGGGTTGGATAAGGAGAACTGGAAGAAGCTATTGCACCTTCATTCAAAGGACTTTAAGTACTTTTACTTGTTCTCATTAATGTAATCAATGCTTGGCCTGTTTCTTTCAAACTTGTGCTTGTTCTATATGAGTTTGTCTACAGTAGATGGATCTATGATTGAGCTAATCTCAGTAGAGTAGGAAGTCCATTGTATATTTGTTTGTTTTGTAGGACCTATCAGGGAGCTCAATATTGAAGCTCAGCCATGAATTTGCAGGGACAGACATCGTTAATAAGGTACATATATTTATCCTTCTCTTTCATTTATTAGCTTGATTAGATCTAAAATAAAGTCAGTGTCCATGTTAATCACTTTTTTGTCTTGGCCTTAGGAGTCTAGATAAAATGGGTTCATGGCATCAAATCCTGAGAGTACCAATGGAGGAACCCATTCTCCTAGGGAACCTTATATCTTTCCTTCGTTTGGAAACTTTGGTCCTCTATACATTGCCACACTGAGTCTTCCAGGACTCACCATCGGATTACTGGTTTGGTTGTTCCTCACTCCGGTGATCTCGAATCCTCTCAATTTTTCAACTGCACCTAATACTTTAGATGTCAGTACACCACCCACACATCAACCTCATGTCGAATTTTCATATTATTCACCCATTAAGTATCCTTCCCTTTCTCCTTCTTCGCCTAGTGAAAGCTTTAAATCAAGTAGCCAGGTTGATTAGAAGAGGCACACTGAGGCACATCAATAGAAACTTGACATGGAAAAAAACTTGATGATGTAGTGGATGCTATGAATTTTGTTAGGTGACCCAAAGGAGTAAAAAAAAATCAGAGGATTGGCTCAGTGCAGAGGTTCAATGGATTAAAATGCATGCAAAGACAAAGTTTCATGTTCAAGGGCGACTGTAAAAGTTACTGGTAGTGTTCTCAAAAAATCGCTTGGCTTGCTTCTTTCAATTTCCCCCCCCTTCCAGATAGACGAGTACCTCTTTTTAATTTAACGAGCTCGAGGAGGGTAACACATGCTCGATATGACTCACCTTTGATAAGTCCCTCTTCCTTTGTTTAATGAACTGAAATAAGCAAGGGTTCGATCTCATATGAGCCCTTCAATGTGTAATTGTTTAACGAGTCCAAAGAAGGTAAATTCGGTGGTTTTCATATTTAGAGAGTTTGAAAACAACTTAAAGATGACTCCAATGTTGTCCTTTCAAACCTTTTAATGAGTGGGAAAGGAAGCAAGATCACTCGANTCTAGATATACAATTAACATCTTAAGCAATGAGGACAAGAACTCCCACTGGTGCAAGGAATATTCCTACTACCCATCTCCTTCCGCCCATAATGGACTAATTTGGGCCTCTGGAATTGCTCATGCAACCTGTGTCCCTGAAGTCTTCGACTGTGAGGAGGTGGTCTATTAGTGTGTCCTAACTTTCAGTTTTGGGCTCTTTCGCTTTCCCTACAATGTTTTTCATCTTCTTCCTCATGGTAATATTGTGAGAACTATCAATTTTACCACGAGGATGGGTTCTTATGTCCTCCTGCGTTTGAAAAATTATGGGTTTCTTTCTTGCTGGGGTGCAATGTTGGAGCCATGCCAGCGTCAGGAGAAGGAGTGTTGTTCACCTGCTTAAGGTCAAGGATTTATTCCACTACGGAACCACTCTCCTATTTCTTTGTTGCCTCAGGTCTTCCGCAAGATATTGATATTGCGACAGTGAACATTGACCTTCCAAGGAGAAGACTGAAAGGATTTCCTAAAAAAAATCATGATAATGAGTTTTGTATGCATGTTGAAGAGCATGTCGATGGCTCCTGCATGTTGCAGATCATGTACTTGTGTTTATGACGAATATGTTCAATGTTTTGGTGCAAATAACTAGGTCCAATTTCTATGGATCAATATACACTGCCCAATATATTTTTTTTAATGGATTTACCATTAAAAAAAATTTCTTGGAATCTTGGTTGCGCTTATTTGCTGAATTTAACACTTGTTCTCATTGGCATGGTTTGATAGTATTGTAGTTCTTGAATATTGTATTGGCTCAAGTAATTTGATCTAATATGGAGCATTTAACAATTATATGACAATGCATTGTGTCGATAGCATTAGGATTTCATGGAAACAAAAATGAATTTTAGACAGTTTGAAACCAACATTCAATTCTATTCGCAATGCAGATAGAACATAGCAAGACCAAATCACAATGCAGCAGTCGGGGCCCCGCCCTAGAAATTTTGTTTTCATCTCAGCCTTGCTAAGAAAATGATTTCTTGTTTCCCTTTCGCTTCCTTGATTCATTTACTCTGAAAGGGAAAATTTTATTAGCTGTCCATCCCGTGGCCTCGATTTGAGCACTTTTTACTTTATTAATGAAATTACCAAATTTCTTGTTCACGGATAAAAATAAAAAATAAAAAATTGATCTATGGTGGTTTTAGTCAAATGGGACTATGAAATCAACTACAATATTAAAATTCAAGATTGTCATTTTTGTTTCTAGACATGCAATTATTAATCTTTAATGATAACAACCGATCATGCAAGAAGTTTAATACTTAAGTTAAAATGTCAAAGTCATGGAAGAATGTATCAAGAACACAATTACTCCCACAAGTGGCAATAAAAACTAATTTTCAACAAATCATTTGCTCACACCCTTTTTAATGGTACAAGAACAATAGAAAATGAGTAAGTGGATAAAATATTGGACTAGAAAATGATGATTTTGAAACAATGGGGCTTGTTTGAGACCAATTCCTGCGTACGAAAATTGCCCTCTGCTTTTCTATTTTCCCACTCTTTTATCCCCTTCTTTTCCCTCTTCTATACTTAACCAAATTCTCCTTTCTTTTTCCCCTGTAGTTTCTCTTTCTAGTTACTTAGTCATTTTTTATGAAAATGTCTTGCTGCGCGGGTTGGCAGATTCATGGGTTCACATTTTCATTCATGCTTTTATATTGTGATTCCGACTGAGAGCTTCCCCTTTCCATACCTAGACAATTTTGCGATCATGGGTTCCCGCCTAGGCGGTCTGTAAATTTCACTTCCATTATTCTGTGACGTGCAAACAACACTCTGGCTTCTACGATATGAAAATTTACTTCTGGACTCCCACATCATCCGCTCTTCCATGTTACACATTTTGCACTGAAATGTTCTGATACATACAATTTGACCGTTGGGGCCTCACATCTCCTCGGGAACCCTTGTCACCCTATTTTGAATCCTGTCTGACTGCTTTCCACACTTGGCCATTTCTTGGAATCTCTTTCGCGGATCGTCAGGTTGGAGGGTTCAGGAAATTTCCAATTTCTAGTCGTTGTTTCCTGTGCCCTCTACCTTCAGACTTATTTCCAATTATATGCAATAAGTATACAACTTCTCCAGAAACATACAGAAAAGATATTGCCAGGAAATGAAATATCTATTACATATTTGAATATATTGGTCCTTCTTTTCCCTCTTCTATACTTAACCAAATTCTCGTTTCTTTTTCCCCACTACTTTCTCTTTCTGGTTACTTAGTCGTTTTTCTGAAAATGTATAAATGCATGGGTTGGCGGACTCACGGGTTCACATTTGCACTCATTCTTTTATATCGTGACTCTGACTAACCACTTCCCATTCCATGCCTAGGAACTTTTTTGATCGCAGATTCTTGTGCAGGCGGGCTCTAGATTGCATTTCCATTGTTTTGTGACTTGCAAAAAACACTCGAACCTCCACGATATACAAATTTATTGTGGGACTCCAACATCATACCCTGTTTCGTGATACACAGTTTTCATTCAAAAGTTTTGAGACCTGCAATTTGACCTTTGGGTCCTCACGTCTGTTACACCTCAAAATTACTCACTTCGATAGTGTCGCAAGTGTCATCATTACAAGTGTTGTAAGTGTTGCATCTTGTCCGCAAGTGTCGCATATTGACTACAAGTGTTTCAAGTGTCACAAACAGTATACTGCCATCTTGCCTATGTCGTGCCTCGAGTGACATCACAAAGACACTTAAGACACCCCAAAGGCTAGTTTTGAAGAAGAGAAGTCACTTGACAGGGAGTACAAACCTTTTAACATTAAGAAAACCACAAAAAAATGGATTTTGGAGAGGAGCACTCCCCTACCCATTGACAGGGAGTACTGGTGCTCCCTGAGCCTATTTGGGGGAGTCTTTGAACGCCCAATGCACCCTTTTGGGGGAGCGCTACCCTTGTTTTAGCAAATTCTTGGTTTGTTGAGGCAAATAAGGGTAGAATCCCTCAATTCCTTAAGGTAGTTGGATTCGAATATATGGTCAAGGCATGATCTTAGGGGAGATCCTCAACTGAAGGAGAAGAATCCTCAACTCATACCAAATATCTCTCAAGTGCTTGGGCCTCTCAAAGGTTATATAAGGAGGCCTTCTCATGGTGAAAGGTACAAGGAAGATTGAGAATTATACCTAACTTATGATCTCATAAGAAGGTATTGAGAATGGAGGTTGGTAATTACATCAAACTTATGATCTCATGAGTGAGATGCCATCAAATCCATCAGTGGAAATAACTTGAGAAAAGGGGTTGGATAAGGAGAACTGGAAGAAGCTATTGCACCTTCATTCAAAGGACTTTAAGTACTTTTACTTGTTCTCATTAATGTAATCAATGCTTGGCCTGTTTCTTTCAAACTTGTGCTTGTTCTATATGAGTTTGTCTACAGTAGATGGATCTATGATTGAGCTAATCTCAGTAGAGTAGGAAGTCCATTGTATATTTGTTTGTTTTGTAGGACCTATCAGGGAGCTCAATATTGAAGCTCAGCCATGAATTTGCAGGGACAGACATCGTTAATAAGGTACATATATTTATCCTTCTCTTTCATTTATTAGCTTGATTAGATCTAAAATAAAGTCAGTGTCCATGTTAATCACTTTTTTGTCTTGGCCTTAGGAGTCTAGATAAAATGGGTTCATGGCATCAAATCCTGAGAGTACCAATGGAGGAACCCATTCTCCTAGGGAACCTTATATCTTTCCTTCGTTTGGAAACTTTGGTCCTCTATACATTGCCACACTGAGTCTTCCAGGACTCACCATCGGATTACTGGTTTGGTTGTTCCTCACTCCGGTGATCTCGAATCCTCTCAATTTTTCAACTGCACCTAATACTTTAGATGTCAGTACACCACCCACACATCAACCTCATGTCGAATTTTCATATTATTCACCCATTAAGTATCCTTCCCTTTCTCCTTCTTCGCCTAGTGAAAGCTTTAAATCAAGTAGCCAGGTTGATTAGAAGAGGCACACTGAGGCACATCAATAGAAACTTGACATGGAAAAAAACTTGATGATGTAGTGGATGCTATGAATTTTGTTAGGTGACCCAAAGGAGTAAAAAAAAATCAGAGGATTGGCTCAGTGCAGAGGTTCAATGGATTAAAATGCATGCAAAGACAAAGTTTCATGTTCAAGGGCGACTGTAAAAGTTACTGGTAGTGTTCTCAAAAAATCGCTTGGCTTGCTTCTTTCAATTTCCCCCCCCTTCCAGATAGACGAGTACCTCTTTTTAATTTAACGAGCTCGAGGAGGGTAACACATGCTCGATATGACTCACCTTTGATAAGTCCCTCTTCCTTTGTTTAATGAACTGAAATAAGCAAGGGTTCGATCTCATATGAGCCCTTCAATGTGTAATTGTTTAACGAGTCCAAAGAAGGTAAATTCGGTGGTTTTCATATTTAGAGAGTTTGAAAACAACTTAAAGATGACTCCAATGTTGTCCTTTCAAACCTTTTAATGAGTGGGAAAGGAAGCAAGATCACTCGACAATATTTTCATGTTTAGAGAGTCTGAAAAGAGATTAAAGACGACTCCAGGGGTTCCTTTTTCGTTTAATCATGCGAGTCCGAAAAAGTGATAAAAGTTTGCCCGGTTGCATTCTCATGTATTTATGAGCAAGAGAAAGAACAAAGACTAAGATTGGTATTCCCCCAGCTTGAAAGCTAGTGTCTTAACTCCAGAATGATCATCAAAGGCTGGAAACAATTTTGAGGTGAATCCCCAGTGGAGTTGCCAATTTCTGTTGTAGGTGAATCTCCTTGCGGAAAAGTGGATTCCCTCTTGGTCTCTAGACTCCTAAGGCCAAGGCAGAAAAGTGATTAACATGGACACTGACTTCCTTTTAGATCTAATCAAGCTAATAAATGAAAGAGAAGGATAAATATGTGTACCTTATTAACGACGTTTGTCCCTGCAAAGTCATGGCTGAGCTTTGATCTTGAGCTCCTTGATAGGTCCTGCAAAACAAACAAAGATACAATGGACTTCCTACTCTACTGATATTAGCTCAATCATAGATCCATCTACTGCAGACAAACTCATATAGAAAAAGCACAAGTTTGAAAGAAGCAGGCCAAGCATTGATTGTATTAATGAGAACAAGTAAAAGTACTTACAGTCCTTTGAATGAAGGTGCACCAACTTCTTCCATTTCTCCTTGTCCAACCCCTTTTCTCAAGTAATCTTCATTGATCGCTTTGATGCCATCTCACTCATGAGATCATAATTTTGATGTAATTCCCAACCTCCATTCTCAATACCTTCTTACGAGATCATAAGTTAGGTATAATTATCAATCTTCTTTGTACCTTTCACCATGAGAAGGCCTCCTTATATAACCTTGGAGAGGCCCAACCACTTGAGATATCTTTGGGATGAGTTGAGGATTCTTCTCCTTCAGTTGAGGATCTCCCCTAAGATCATGCCTTGACCATCTATTCGAATCCAACTACCTTCAGGAATTGAGGGATTCTTCCCTTATTTGCCTCAACAAACCCATAATTTTCTAAAACAAGGGTAGCGCTCCCCCAAAAGGGTGCACAGGGTGCTCAAACACTCCCCCAAAGAGGCTCAGGGAGCGCCAGCACTCCCTGATAGTGGGTAGGGGAGTGCTCCTCTCCAAAATCCAGTTTTTTGTGGTTTTTTCAATGTCAAAAAGTTTGTACTCCCTGTCAAGTGACTTCTCTTCTTCAAAAATAGTCTTTGGGGTGTCGTAAGTGTCTTTGTGATGTCGCTAGAGGCACGACATAGGCAAGATGGAAATATACTGTTTGTGACACTTGCAACACTTGTAGTCAATATGTGACACTTGCGGACAAGATGTGACACTTACAACACTTGTAATGATGACACTTGCGACACTATCGAAGCGAGTAATTTTGAGGTGTAACAGATTCCCCCCCCAAAGTACGAAGTTAGAAGATGATGATGACTGAAGTACTTTGTATACTTTTTCGAGCAAGGGTATGGATGCAGAGAAACCGAAAAAATCTGCACACAACCATCAAACACATATTATGACATGTTTCAAAACCCAAGGCAGGCATACCTATGCTTGAGTGATAAAGACTTTTTAGGTATGGCCACCATAAAATACACTGCGGATCCATAATTATATTCACAAAATGGTATAGCCACTACAGATACAATGTGGATCTATACTTCTATGACCTAAACTGATCGTAGCACGAAGAATACACAGTGGATCTACGAGATGACAAGACATAGCCACGACCAATACAAAGTGGATCTATGTAACAGTATATGTGTCATAGTCCAAAAGAACTCCTTCACAACCTGGGAAAAGTATACATAAGAGTGAAAACTCAACCCAGGGTCTTCTTACCAATCCTGATGTAGTACGAATCTAACCATGTGAATATATGCCTGATGTCGAACATGGTAGAAACCACTTGATTACCGGTCAATGATGTAAACCGTTAACAAGGGCGAGGGAGATCACCATTGATGTCAATGATTCCCAAGGTACTCTAGTACATTCCAAGGAATGTGAACAGATGAGCTGAAGTCAAACATCTATGTAATCATTCGATCAAGGGTCAATGATGTGAACCCACTGTTAGACACGAGGAGGCCTGCCATTGAGGCATGTAGGTCCCAAGGTACTAACTGGTTTCTAAGTCTAGTTCCCAGATAATGTACTGAAGTCGATAGGAACATAATCGTTGAGGGAGGGCCTTGGTGTATCCCCCATCAACGACATGAAATTGACACAGAGATGTAATTGGTAGATCAAATGAACATGGACTGACACATGTATTGAAACATGATATTTTTGATGGTTGAATCTCGAGGTAGATACTTCCCTTGAACACTGAGGCACATCAATAGAAACTTGACATGGACCAAAACTTGATGATGTAGTGGATGTTGTGACTTTCGTAAGGTGACCCAAAGGAGTAAAAAAAACTCAGAGGATTGGCTCAGTGCATAGGTTCAGCGGATTAAAATGCATGCAAAGACAAAGTGTCGTGTTCAAGGGCGACTGTAAGAGTTACTGGTAGTGTTCTTAAAAATTGCTTGGCTTTCTTCTTTCAATTTCCCCCCCATCTAGATAGATGAGTACCTCTTTTTAATTTAACGAGCTCGAGGAGGGTAACACATGCTCGACATGACTCACCTTTGGTAAGTTCCTCTTCCTTTGTTTAACGAATTGGAAGAAGTAAGGGTTCGATCTCATATGATCCCTTCAATGTGTAATTGTTTAACAAGTCCAGACAAGGTAAACTCAGTGGTTTTCATATTTAGAGAGTTTGAAAACAACTTAAAGACGACTCCAATGTTGTCATTTTTCGTAATGTTAGTCTCGTGAGGCTGAAAAAGAGATAAATTATCACTCGAAAGACACCCTTTCAAACCTTTTAATGAGTGGGAAAGGAAGAAAGATAACTCGACAATCTTTTCATGTTTAGAGAGTCTGAAAAGAGCTTAAAGATGACTCCAGGGGGTTCCTTTTTCGTTTAACCATGCGAGTCTGAAAAAGTGATAAAAGTTTACCCGATTGCATTCTCATGTATTTATGAGCACGAGAAAGAAAAAATACTAATATTGGTATGCCCCCAGCTTGAAATCTAGTGGCTTAACTCCTGAATGATCATCAAAGGCTGGAGACATGCCCTCCAAGCTTCAATTCATTCACCGACTTTGAGTTTGTCACCAATTTCTCTACTAGATGGAGAAAAAGGATAAGGGTGGATGAAATG
>JZKD02S0679822.1:0-15350 GCA_000966675.3 Picea glauca | reverse complement strand
TCCTTTTTCTTTCTCAAGTCAACTTAAAAATATAACTTTAGTCTAGTTGACCTTCCCCCTCAGTGTGAGACTATGACCTAGTGGGGGTGCCCAGGCCACTGAGTCTCCTCATCACTTCTCTAAGAGGTGGGGGACATTACAAAAAACTATCAGACTCAGAACAAAATTATAACCCGACGAAAAGAGAAGGCCTAGCTATGGTTTATGCACTGCAGAAGTTTAGACACTACCTATTGGGAAAACATTTTAAGATGTTTACGGATCACTCAGCCCTAAAATACCTAGTCAAAAAGCCAGTGTTGGGGGGGAGAATCTGTTGATGGTTACTACTATTTCAAGAATTTGACTTCGAAGTAATAGTTAAACCAGGAAAACTGAATGCAGGACCTGACCACCTATCACGGGTCACAAATGGAGAAGAACCCACGAACTGAGAAGACAACTTTCTAAATGCCTAGTTATTCTCAGTACAGATTGTCGATGACTAATTCGCAGAGATCATCCAGTACTTGAGCACATGTACCACACCACAAGAATATACCACCACACAGAAGAAGAACCTGGTAGTTCGCACAGCCGACTATCAATTGATCACAGGACATCTATATAAAATGGGCGCAGATAGTATTTTACGAAGGTACGTGTTAGAGCATGAACAACCAAGAATTTTAGCAGAATCCCATGAGGGATTGGTCGGAGGACACTATGCAGGACAAGCTATCGTGCAGAAAGTGCTCCACGCAGGATTATGGTGGCCAACGATTCACAAAGACTCGAAAGAGTACTGTTAGGGATGCCATGTTTGTCAAAGGGTAGGAAAACCCAACAGAAGGGATGAGATGTCGTTACGACCGCAAGTGACATTACAGGCATTTGATAAATGGGCAATAGAACTTGTGGGACCAATTAACCCACCATCCAAAAGAACAGGGGCAAGATACATCATCACCGTGACGGAATACCTAACGAGGTGGGCGGAAGCCGCACCAGTAAAAGACTCAGTGCAGATACAGCTTCACACTTCTTATTTGAACATGTAATTACTAGGTTTAGGTGCCCAAGAGTTTTAATGAGTGACCAAGGCACACATTTCATAAATAGTACCATCTGTGCAATGCCTGAGGAATTTTAAGTTCACCACCAGAAAAGCAGATCGTATCATCTACAGGCGAATGGCACAGTAGAAGCCTTTAACAAAATTCTAGAGAACGCACTGACAAAAATCTGCAATGTCAACAGAGACGACTGGGACCTCAAAGTACCAGCAGTATTATGGGCGTATAGGACGACATGCAAGAAATTGACAGGGCACACACCATTCAAACTCGTCTATGGCCAAGAAGCGGTAATTTCATTAGAATTTTATGTACCCAGCTTACGCATAGTAGCTATCACACAAATGGAAGAACACGGCGCAGTACAGGAAAGACTGAACCAACTGTTAGAAATGGAAGAAGATTGAATCCTGGCAGGATTCCATCAACAAATGCAGAAGGTCGGAGACAAAGCATGGCATGATCGACACATTAAGAAGAAGACTTTCAAGGAAGGAGATCTAGTATTGCTCTATGACATCAAATCTCTTCAGCACCCAGGAAAGCTGAGAATGCATTGGTTAGGACCATACAAAGTCAAATCTGTAACAAACAGCAGAGCTGTACAGTTAAGAGATTTAGCAGGCGCATACCTTAGAGGAATTATCAACGGGAGCCGACTAAAGTTGTATAAGGATAGTTGACCACCCACCGCACTGTAAAAAAAAAAAAGCCAAAGACAAAAAATCCACAGGACGCTCAAAACACGAATGTATTAAAGGCAAGAACAACGGTTACATGCCAAAGAAAAACGAGCGGGAAACGAAAAGTCAGCAAAAGCATGATGACACAACATCACTAAGCAGAATTAAGGCACGACAAGGACTGATGGAACTTCACATTAAACACGCCAACCGGATATGACAAAGTAAGCGTAATGGCAAGTACAAAACTGTCACAAATGCATTGAACCCACAGTTATGGTGCATTAATCACATCATGGAGGAAGCGTCCTCGATAAGCTTCATGAAAAACCCATACAATATGCGAGCATGGAAGCAACTTGTCTATTCGCGAAAGGAGAACAAATAGAGAGAAATAGTAGCTCGAACAAGCAGAGCGAGACCACAAAGCTCACCATAGTCCCTCAAACTCAACAAATGTTCTACACTCACCACTATGGCACCACCGAAGTCCGTCGAACCAGGCAAGACAGCCAGACCGACCAGGGTTCAAACTAGGTCACGATGGCCGCTGGAAGACAACAGCAGTAGCAATCGGAGATCATCGATATCAATGAGATCCCATCCCCAGAGATACCACCGGTGAACTCTACACCGATACTGGAAGAGATTCAGCAGCCAGAAGCAGAGGACCTGAAAGAGGACACGCTAGCAGCGGCGTCGGAACCTTAGAACGAGGAAGCGGAAACCCAACAATAAGTGCAACCAGAAATCACTGAACCAGTTGTGGAAGGTAATGGAACGACACAAAATCAAGGATCAGAAGGGAAACCAGACAAATAATAGGTACCCAGTCTAGGCCAACCAACAGAAGAGACCACGGGAACTACCTCGGCTTGGCTAGAATGGCTTATAGGGCAGCAACCAGGAGTTGTTGGAACCTCGTACCAACCACCACAACCGGAAGATAGAGTTATGATATCGAGCTCACCTCGCAAGAAACCGACAGTAGAAATTTTGCTACCACACATACCAGAGGGAGTACAGGTAGAGCCGCAGCTACTAGGTCACGTCGAAAAGCTCAAGTATTTCGACCATGACGTATCAAACAAAACCAAGTACCCAGAACTTGCGCCAAGGGTTTTTATGAAGAACATAGTGGTAAACCAACTTGGATAAACGATCAATCATCCACATCAATGGGCAGTTGGACTGAACAGAACAAGCATTTTAGGGTTGTTGAAACTTCCACATTTTGGCAGAGGCCAGTACGCGACAGTATGTGTTAAGCAGCTATTAGCAGTCACGCACGGAGGGGACATATGGCTGGACAAACCCATCCTCGTAACTATTGAACTTATCACACATATAATAGGACTACCTAGCCAGGGTATGGATCTCGCGTTGATTCTGGACAATAAATCCAAGGAGAAAGCATTAGCAGAGGAAATGAAGAAGAAATATGGTATTGCCAAGGGGACAAGAGGCATTATAATCAAATGGATCAACAATGCAGCGACACAATTGTGCGCAAATATCTTAGCCTGTAAACTGTTAAGAAAATGCCACAAAGATGAAGTACCAGCAGGAGTCATTACAGTTGCAGCTCAATGCACAGAAGGGACCTTCGTGAGTTGGGCGCCCTATCTATTAAACTTGTTCCAAGTGGACTGCAAGGATGCATAGGACCTCGGTATAGAATTCCATTATTCATGGCTACTCACCCGCATAGCCTTCATGGGATGGAGAGAACCAGAATATGTAGTTTTTGCTACCAGACCACAGCTAGCGGGAGCGAGATATCTATTACTGAGATCTGGGCCATTGGCCAGGCATAAGAGGGAAAATGGAATCATCTTTGATTCAGTATACATATGGGACATACAGGAAGCTATTAGACGATCATGGAGAATAATACCAGAGGTTGTCGCCCGATATGGGGACATCACTAACTTCTAGGCTGTACATCAAGCCATGTGGATACAACCAAGACAGGATCCAGATAAACAGTGGTTATTGATGTGCTACTGCATCACAGAAGGTGATATAGATATGGTCATCAACGAATGGCCCGATGCATGGAGGATCCCATCCATTCCTTGGGAAGTATCGAAAGGACCCGCAGAAGGAGAAGCAGAGCAGGCAGAAACACAACCTCTACAAAACCAAGTGCCCAAGAAACCAAGGATGGGCCAAAACAAGCTGACTCAGGCAAATGAAGGGGCAAATCCGATAAGGACCCAGAAGGGGAAAAAAGAGACCAACGAACAACCAAAGCAAGCTAAGGGAGCGCAGGAGACCATCCTAAAACCCAACACATAGGAACCAGGGGGAACTAAGAGACTATTTTTACAGGCAGCAGGCGGGCACAAGAAATCAAAGGCAGAATGAGAATCACTAGATTACATGATCATGGAGGACGATGGAGAAATGATCGCAAGAATGGTCTAGGATTGTCTAGTAGAAGACTTCGATCACGCAGCACATCACAGGGACAAATTGCAGAAAGAGCTGGCAGAAATGGGACAACTCCTCGGGACACTTAGGGAGGCCCAGAGAGCAAGTAGCAGCAGAGGCATAGAGTCATCAACAACACAAACCAACAAAAGAGTGGAGGTAGAAGAACGATACCCAGCCCTCCCAATGCCACACACACACGCAACGATCTACATAAAATCGAGCATGTTACGAATGGATGAAATAGTGGGACAAACACCACTGAAAGATTTGGACCACATTCAATTGGTCTTGACATAGATGCCATCAAGGGAACTGTATAAATTACAGGTTAGCGTCGACNGTCAACAGAGACGACTGGGACCTCAAAGTACCAGCAGTATTATGGGCGTATAGGACGACATGCAAGAAATTGACAGGGCACACACCATTCAAACTCGTCTATGGCCAAGAAGCGGTAATTTCATTAGAATTTTATGTACCCAGCTTACGCATAGTAGCTATCACACAAATGGAAGAACACGGCGCAGTACAGGAAAGACTGAACCAACTGTTAGAAATGGAAGAAGATTGAATCCTGGCAGGATTCCATCAACAAATGCAGAAGGTCGGAGACAAAGCATGGCATGATCGACACATTAAGAAGAAGACTTTCAAGGAAGGAGATCTAGTATTGCTCTATGACATCAAATCTCTTCAGCACCCAGGAAAGCTGAGAATGCATTGGTTAGGACCATACAAAGTCAAATCTGTAACAAACAGCAGAGCTGTACAGTTAAGAGATTTAGCAGGCGCATACCTTAGAGGAATTATCAACGGGAGCCGACTAAAGTTGTATAAGGATAGTTGACCACCCACCGCACTGTAAAAAAAAAAAAGCCAAAGACAAAAAATCCACAGGACGCTCAAAACACGAATGTATTAAAGGCAAGAACAACGGTTACATGCCAAAGAAAAACGAGCGGGAAACGAAAAGTCAGCAAAAGCATGATGACACAACATCACTAAGCAGAATTAAGGCACGACAAGGACTGATGGAACTTCACATTAAACACGCCAACCGGATATGACAAAGTAAGCGTAATGGCAAGTACAAAACTGTCACAAATGCATTGAACCCACAGTTATGGTGCATTAATCACATCATGGAGGAAGCGTCCTCGATAAGCTTCATGAAAAACCCATACAATATGCGAGCATGGAAGCAACTTGTCTATTCGCGAAAGGAGAACAAATAGAGAGAAATAGTAGCTCGAACAAGCAGAGCGAGACCACAAAGCTCACCATAGTCCCTCAAACTCAACAAATGTTCTACACTCACCACTATGGCACCACCGAAGTCCGTCGAACCAGGCAAGACAGCCAGACCGACCAGGGTTCAAACTAGGTCACGATGGCCGCTGGAAGACAACAGCAGTAGCAATCGGAGATCATCGATATCAATGAGATCCCATCCCCAGAGATACCACCGGTGAACTCTACACCGATACTGGAAGAGATTCAGCAGCCAGAAGCAGAGGACCTGAAAGAGGACACGCTAGCAGCGGCGTCGGAACCTTAGAACGAGGAAGCGGAAACCCAACAATAAGTGCAACCAGAAATCACTGAACCAGTTGTGGAAGGTAATGGAACGACACAAAATCAAGGATCAGAAGGGAAACCAGACAAATAATAGGTACCCAGTCTAGGCCAACCAACAGAAGAGACCACGGGAACTACCTCGGCTTGGCTAGAATGGCTTATAGGGCAGCAACCAGGAGTTGTTGGAACCTCGTACCAACCACCACAACCGGAAGATAGAGTTATGATATCGAGCTCACCTCGCAAGAAACCGACAGTAGAAATTTTGCTACCACACATACCAGAGGGAGTACAGGTAGAGCCGCAGCTACTAGGTCACGTCGAAAAGCTCAAGTATTTCGACCATGACGTATCAAACAAAACCAAGTACCCAGAACTTGCGCCAAGGGTTTTTATGAAGAACATAGTGGTAAACCAACTTGGATAAACGATCAATCATCCACATCAATGGGCAGTTGGACTGGACAGAACAAGCATTTTAGGGTTGTTGAAACTTCCACATTTTGGCAGAGGCCAGTACGCGACAGTATGCGTTAAGCAGCTATTAGCAGTCACGGACGGAGGGGACATATGGCTGGACAAACCCATCCTTGTAACTATTGAACTTATCACGCATATAATAGGACTACCTAGCCGGGGTATGGATCTCGCATTGATTCTGGACAATAAATCCAAGGAGAAAGCGTTAGCAGAGGAAATGAAGAAGAAATATGGTACTTCCAAGGGGACAAGAGGCATTATAATCAAATGGATCAACAATGCAGCGACACAATTGTGCGCAAATATCTTAGCCTGTAAACTGTTAAGAAAATGCCACAAAGATGAAGTACCAACAGGAGTCATTACAGTTGCAGCTCAATGCACAGAAGGGACCTTCGTGAGTTGGGCGCCCTATCTATTAAACTTGTTCCAAGTGGACTGCAAGGATGCATAGGACCTCGGTATAGAATTCCATTATTCATGGCTATTCACCCGCATAACCTTCATGGGATGGAGAGAACCAGAATATGTAGTTTTTGCTACTAGACCACAGCTAGCAGGAGCGAGATATCTATTACTGAGATATGGGCCACTGGCCAGGCATAAGAGGGAAAATGGAATCATCTTTGAAGCATACATATGGGACATGCAGGAAGCTATTAGACGATCATGGAGAATAATACCAGAGGTTGTCGCCCGATATGGGGACATCACTAACTTCTGGGTTGTACGTCAAGCCATGTGGATACAACCAAGACAAGATCCAGATAAACAGTGGTTATTGATGTGCTATTGTATCACAGAAGGTGATATAGATATGGTCATCAATGAATGGCCTGATGCATGGAGGATCCCATCCATTCCTTGGGAAGTATCGAAAGGACCCGCAGAAGGAGAAGCAGAGCAGGCAGAAACACAACCTCTACAAAACCAAGTGCCCAAGAAACCAAGGATGGGCCAAAACAAGCTGACTCAGGCAAATGAAGGGGCAAATCCGATAAGGACCCAGAAGGGGAAAAAAGAGACCAACGAACAACCAAAGCAAGCTAAGGGAGCGCAGGAGACCATCCTAAAACCCAACACATAGGAACCAGGGGGAACTAAGAGACTATTTTTACAGGCAGCAGGCGGGCACAAGAAATCAAAGGCAGAATGAGAATCACTAGATTACATGATCATGGAGGACGATGGAGAAATGATCGCAAGAATGGTCTAGGATTGTCTAGTAGAAGACTTCGATCACGCAGCACATCACAGGGACAAATTGCAGAAAGAGCTGGCAGAAATGGGACAACTCCTCGGGACACTTAGGGAGGCCCAGAGAGCAAGTAGCAGCAGAGGCATAGAGTCATCAACAACACAAACCAACAAAAGAGTGGAGGTAGAAGAACGATACCCAGCCCTCCCAATGCCACACACACACGCAACGATCTACATAAAATCGAGCATGTTACGAATGGATGAAATAGTGGGACAAACACCACTGAAAGATTTGGACCACATTCAATTGGTCTTGACATAGATGCCATCAAGGGAACTGTATAAATTACAGGTTAGCGTCGACTACGAGATGCAGTCTTGGGCACATAAAATCTTAGTCGAGATACAGAAAGCAAAAAACCAACGGGAAGCGATGGAAAAAGAGTATGAGCAGGATAAATCCGAAACTTAGATGGAGACAGGATGCAGGAATGAATTGGAATGCAGAGTGGGAGAAATGTTTGGAAAACTTCCAAGCACTGCGCAAGGAAATGAACTCCCATCCGCAGAAAAGATCAACCATATTGCACAGTCAATTGCTCGATACCAGAAGGAAATCGAGGATATTTGAGAACAGCTGACACCAACAACTCCACCAGCAGTAAAGGAGCAAAGGAGGTAAGCAACAACAACACAACTACAGGAAATGGAGAAATAGGTTAGCACAGCAGCACAACTCTGGACAAGACTGGAGGAGGATCCACAGGTTCAACGTTTGGATAAGGAAGAGGAAAGGATCAATGCAGCGATCCAAGAACTCAAACATAGGCAAAAGACCATACCAATCCCAGAGCACGTCAAGGGGATGAAAGAACTGAAGAATATGTAGGAAGAACTTATCACTGCACAAACACAAAAACAGAAGCATCAGGCTCAAATAGAACCATTACAAGAACGGGTAGCAGAAGTACTCTCACGGACAGAAGCAGCTAGAACACAGATGGCACAGACACAGGCAGAATGTGCAGGATTACTGAGCGGCAAAGTGGCAGTTCAGATAGTGGATACCATTAAGGAGAGGACCGCGTAGGCATTAACAAAAGCAGAAGAGCTGAGGGAAAAGTTCCAGACGATGACCGAGGAGATCGAGGCAGCTCAGAAGGATTAGGTGACTCGGGATGAGTCACATGTCAGTGTTGGGGGCCTGTTGGCAGCAGGCCAAAGTGGGAAAGAAAGTGTGCACAAAGAAGAATGGCAGCTGGAAGAACAATCGTGGGAAAAAAAGCGTGCAAGAGAAAAGTGACAACTGGCAGGAATAACAGCACACACGCATGCAAGGAGGAGGTGACAGCTGGAGGGAAGTAAAGCACGCATGCAGAGAAGGAAGACCTAATGATAGTAGGGTTAGGGTTTTTGTAAGGTTTTGTGTAAATGGTTGAAGATCTCGATAGATATAAATATAGATACAGAGGCATCATAAAAGAGTTCGGTTGGGTTCGATTCGCTACCTATGAAGGTTCGGTTGTTGTTATGTAATGTTTTTTATTAGAGAACCACTTTTTGTAAAGCGATTGAGCTAGAGAGGACGAGAGAAGGTAGATCTTGAGGATTAGATCATAGGCCGAGGAGCCTGCTGCGGTCTAGTTCACCTCATAGAGATCTTACCCATACGAGGAGAATTGTAAGCGCACGACGCGAGATTGCAGAACTACCATAATAAGAGAGCCAAGAGCCAGATATTTGTGCACGTAGCCCAGGAGGGAGTGAACCGCAGTAATACTTGTGTAATGTGATGAATGCATGCATTTATGTAATGATCCCAAGCCATTATGCAAGGATCATTAAGGATCATCATTGTTTGGTGTCTTTTTAAAACTTTTTCTAAGTGAGGTATTTCATCAAACACTTTGTTGATCTACCTTTTAGATGTGTTTATATGTGTGTATGNGATGCATGGAGGATCCCATCCATTCCTTGGGAAGTATCGAAAGGACCCGCAGAAGGAGAAGCAGAGCAGGCAGAAACACAACCTCTACAAAACCAAGTGCCCAAGAAACCAAGGATGGGCCAAAACAAGCTGACTCAGGCAAATGAAGGGGCAAATCCGATAAGGACCCAGAAGGGGAAAAAAGAGACCAACGAACAACCAAAGCAAGCTAAGGGAGCGCAGGAGACCATCCTAAAACCCAACACATAGGAACCAGGGGGAACTAAGAGACTATTTTTACAGGCAGCAGGCGGGCACAAGAAATCAAAGGCAGAATGAGAATCACTAGATTACATGATCATGGAGGACGATGGAGAAATGATCGCAAGAATGGTCTAGGATTGTCTAGTAGAAGACTTCGATCACGCAGCACATCACAGGGACAAATTGCAGAAAGAGCTGGCAGAAATGGGACAACTCCTCGGGACACTTAGGGAGGCCCAGAGAGCAAGTAGCAGCAGAGGCATAGAGTCATCAACAACACAAACCAACAAAAGAGTGGAGGTAGAAGAACGATACCCAGCCCTCCCAATGCCACACACACACGCAACGATCTACATAAAATCGAGCATGTTACGAATGGATGAAATAGTGGGACAAACACCACTGAAAGATTTGGACCACATTCAATTGGTCTTGACATAGATGCCATCAAGGGAACTGTATAAATTACAGGTTAGCGTCGACCACGAGATGCAGTCTTGGGCACATAAAAGCTTAGTCGAGATACAGAAAGCAACAAACCAGCGGGAAGCGATGGAAAAAGAGTATGAGCAGGATAAATTTGAAACTTAGATGGAGACAGAATGCAGGAATGAATTGGAATGCAGAGTGGGAGAAATGTTTGGAAAACTTCCAAGCACTGCGCAAGGAAACGAACTCCCATCCGCAGAAAAGATCAACCATATTGCGCAGTCAATTGCTCGATACCAGAAGGAAATCGAGGATATTCGAGAACAGCTGACACCAACAACTCCACCAGCAGTAAAGGAGCAAAGGAGGTAAGCAACAACAATGCAACTACAGGAAATGGAGAAATAGGTTAGCACAGCAGCACAACTCTGGACAAGACTGGAAGAGGATCCACAGGTTCAACGTTTGGATAAGGAAGAGGAAAGGATCAATGCAGCGATCCAAGAACTCAAACATAGGCAAAATACCATACCAATCCCAGAGCACGTCAAGGGGATGAAAGAACTGAAGAATATGTAGGAAGAACTTATCACTAAGCAAACACAAAAACAGGAGCATCGGGCTCAAATAGAACCATTACAAGAACGGGTAGCAGAAGTACTCTCACGGGCAGAAGCAGCTAGAACACAGATGGCACAGACACAGGAAGAATGTGCAGGATTACTAAGCGGCAAAGTGGCAGTTTAGATAGTGGATACCATTAAGGAGAGGACCGCGTAGGCATTAACAAAAGAAGAAGAGCTGAGGGAAAAGTTCCAGACGATGACCGAGGAGATCGAGGCAGCTCAGAAGGATTAGGTGACTCGGGATGAGTCACATGTCAGTGTTGGGGGCCTGTTGGCAGCAGGCCAAAGTGGGAAAGAAAGTGTGCACAAAGAAGAATGGCAGCTGGAAGAACAATCGTGGGAAAAAAAGCGTGCAAGAGAAAAGTGACAACTGGCAGGAATAACAGCACACACGCATGCAAGGAGGAGGTGACAGCTGGAGGGAAGTAAAGCACGCATGCAGAGAAGGAAGACCTAATGATAGTAGGGTTAGGGTTTTTGTAAGGTTTTGTGTAAATGGTTGAAGATCTCGATAGATATAAATATAGATACAGAGGCATCATAAAAGAGTTCGGTTGGGTTCGATTCGCTACCTATGAAGGTTCGGTTGTTGTTATGTAATGTTTTTTATTAGAGAACCACTTTTTGTAAAGCGATTGAGCTAGAGAGGACGAGAGAAGGTAGATCTTGAGGATTAGATCATAGGCCGAGGAGCCTGCTGCGGTCTAGTTCACCTCATAGAGATCTTACCCATACGAGGAGAATTGTAAGCGCACGACGCGAGATTGCAGAACTACCATAATAAGAGAGCCAAGAGCCAGATATTTGTGCACGTAGCCCAGGAGGGAGTGAACCGCAGTAATACTTGTGTAATGTGATGAATGCATGCATTTATGTAATGATCCCAAGCCATTATGCAAGGATCATTAAGGATCATCATTGTTTGGTGTCTTTTTAAAACTTTTTCTAAGTGAGGTATTTCATCAAACACTTTGTTGATCTACCTTTTAGATGTGTTTATATGTGTGTATGNTGGTCATCATAAGTCTCTGCCCTGTGATGATGTCCCAAAGTGGGGACATTAAAATTTATTTGTCATACTTTTATTGGTTAAGCATTGTGTGTAATGAATGAATGAGTTATTATATTGTTGGTTAATTGTTGTTGGGATATAACGAAAATATACCACGGAAATCAAAATATAAAAGAGAATAACAGTAGGTTGTAACACAAGTTAAGATAAATGGCTCAAAATACAGATCCCGTATCTCATACTCAATCTTAGGCTGTAAACACCTGAGTCTTACAGCCACCCATTTAAAGTTATCTCAGGTGAGACTATGCAGTGCATTCTATGTACTACGTTGCCTTCTGGTTTACCAGAAGGGCCGATAGTCTTAGGCTTTGTTGGTAGCCTGAAAGATATGAACCCTGGGTCAACAATGCAAGTAATAGGGAAGAGTAGCTCACTTAACCCAACAAATGTTAGTAAACCAACAACCACTCACAAGGGAAGGGAAGTGTGTTTCTGTAGAATGTCCACTCAAGTGGGGCTATTCAGAAGAAAACTTGGATAATGAGGGGCAGCAAGGGGAAATTGATGGGGGTTGACTACAGGGTAAAGGACAAATACTTGGCAGAATAGTGGAGTGTAAGTGGATTCCAGTGTTTACTTCCAATGGAGCTGACTCCCTGAAAAGGCCTTCTCTGAGCCACTCTACCTCATCCTTAGGATTCATTAACTTCATGATGTCTTTAGTTATGTCATCTTTGGAAGTCGAAAACATAGCGATAGCACCTGAGAGCTCTAGTTGAGGATAAATGATTAATAAAAGGAAAATGAGACCAATCCTCGAGGCTTGTAGCAAACAACGAAATAAAACTCAAGTAAAGACAAAGGATCTCTTAGAGAATGTTGAAGGAAGCGTCATAAACAAAGCAATAATAAATGGAAAAGTGGGAATAGTTACCTAGAAGAGTAAACTAAAAATGGGACTAGGGCCCAAGGGACCAGAGAAACGAAGAAACCTGCCTTAAAACAGAACGATACAGAAAGCTTTGGAAGGAAATAAACTAAAAGCTTGAGGAAAGTCCAAGAACGACTTCGTCTAGACATGATTTTCTAAGAACAAGGCTCAAGGTCTAGACAGAAAGTTCGCCTGGTTATTGCAGATCGACCATTGATGAATCTTAGGTTCCTGCCTCGTTCCATTTTAAATTTTCTCCTCGTCTCCCCCCCTCTGGTTCATCCACTTGCCACCATGAAGAGTACTTGATTCGAGGGGGCAGTGGACTTGTCTCATTTATACTCATTCTAGTTTTAACTTGTGATTGCATAGTAGCTTACCAATGATCTTACTACTGCAATTAATAAGTGGTAGAGTAATTATGATTTTAATCATGACATGCCCATTACAAAAAAATGTATGAAAAAAATTATATACTTACGCTTTTCCTTTAGATTTGTGTTTAACTTAAAAGTGGGCTCCTTATTTCAAGGCGATAGGTAATGAATTGAAACCCATAGGATGTCACAGAGAAAGTAGAAATTAAATAATTTTCCAAATTAATAGACTTAAGCAAATTTTCAACATGTTGGAATTGTGTGACACACAAGAAATGTCTAATTTATTTACATTAAATTTCTTTTAGAGTTGTGTCCAGAAGACCTAGTGACTATGTGCAAACAAAATAATGTCTTATATAATAATAATACATACTCTGCACAATTATATAATACTAATACATACTTTGCACAATTGAAATAGGTTAGATAAGTATGGGTTATTTGCTGATGACTTGCTACCAGCAATGATGATTAGTGATCTTTAGAATAAATGCTAAAGTATCAAGTAATTAAAAACAAAAAAAAATATTTTTCTTCTAATGTGGAAAGTGTTTAGTTATGAGTATATCGGATATGTGTTAAGGGGTTGTTAATTGATGAGTTAGGGTTTAACAGAATAGGTGTTGAGAGTGTTAAAGGCTAATGGTTAAGGGATAGGTTTGATAAGGGATCAATGGGTCAATGGTTAAGGGCTATTAATAATTAGCTAGGGGATAAAGTCGAACATTATCAATGAGTCATGTCATATACCCACTACCTAAATCGGATTTTTCTGGTCTTCTGCCAAATCAGAAGCCCTAAACATCCATGGAGGCCTAGCGCAAGCTAGATCTTTTCTCTCTCTCTCCATTCCCATGTGATCGCGGTTCATGATCACGGTGCAATTAAACGCAGTGCCTATTTGTATTTCACACCTCGGTGCTACAGTAATGTCAGATCATTCAACTCTGCAACTGCCGAACCCCGACAGGGCTAGCGACCAGCCAATAGGGACGAATCCCTACAAGGTTAGCAAATGGCCAATCGGAACAACTTCCAACAGGGCTAGAGAACAGCCAATGAGAATGGGCCCGTTGCGCGGTGAAGTGGAACACAGGTGGCAGAGAGGGAAATGCAACACGGTGGTCGACATGACAGGAGGGGCCCCACTTCACACACCACACTATTCCGGACCCCCCCCCATTAAAGGCAGAATGGCAAGGGGGGTCTGGAATACGCTTGAGCGTCGTTGATCATGATGAATTAATCTCGACCGTTTGAGAGTTGCGCGTCCAATTCCGAACCCCCCCCCCCATTAAAGGAAGAATGGCAAGGGGGCTCCGGAATGCATGCTCAGTCGTAGATATGGGCGGGTGGACTCTGGCCATCCAGATCTATTCGCTACTTATCCTAATGCGCGCTCGTACCCCAGTGTAAAAATGGCATCTCTTCCTCACATCGGACGGTCGTTACGGACCCTGAGATTTCCCGAAGGAATCTTTTTCGTCCATAGGGACTTAGCCACATGTTATTGTCTCGACATTATGGATCAGGATTTGTCAAGGTAAGAGCCCAAGTTTTTATCAGCGGAACTCCCGAATCCCCGATCCCCGAAATGGGTAATCTCTCAATACGTCACCTCCTTAAATCGGATGGTCCACAACTGCTCCAGGGTTTCCACCCAGGAAAATCCCGATCCCTTGTCGCCAGGACTCCCAATCTCACGATTTTCGATTCCCCGGAAATGGGTGATCTCTTGACACGTGGCCTCCGTTAATCAGACGGCTTAGAACCGTCCCGGGGTTTTCACCAGGGAAAATACCGAACTCTTGTCAACAGGAATCCCAATTTCGCGATTCCCGATTTCCCGAAATGGGTGATCTCTTGACATGTGACCTCCGTTAATCGGACGACTTAGATCCATCCCTGGGCTTTCACCATGGAAAATCCCGAACTCTTGTCAACAGGAATCCCGATTCCGTGATTCCCGATTTCCCGAAATGGGTGATCTCTTGACACATGGCCTCCATTAATCGGACGGCTTAGATCCGTCCTGGGGCTTTCACCATGGAAAATCCCGAACTCTTGTCAACAAGAATCTCGATTCCGCGATTCCCGATTTCCCGAAATGGTTGATCTCTTGACACGTGGCCTCCGTTAATCGAATGGCTTAGATTCGTTTTAGGGTTTTTCTCCCCTAATACACTAGAGTCTTAACCCTCGGGTAACTCCTGACAGATCCAACGGCTGTCGGGTTCTTCAGCCAAGATCTGACGGCTCATAATTGTTCCTACCCATGCATTATTCCACGACTCCCTGGGCGTGGAAAAGATCCACGGTCCAGATACTCTCATGAACCTTGGG
>JZKD02S0679811.1:0-15350 GCA_000966675.3 Picea glauca | reverse complement strand
CACCACTTACATCCTTTCTTCTATTTTAATTGAGGAATATTTTTGCACACCATTACAAGAGTTTGGACTAAAGAGAACGTAAGATAAATGACAATTGGGAAAAAGTAGTACTCACCATACCAAAATTTCCATTGATGGAATGGTGACTCCTCTAGGGAGGAGCTTCAACTCTTTTTAATCTATTCCTTATATTGTCTTTGGGGATATCTTGGTTTGATTTTTTTTGTTGTTAGTATCCCTTGTTTCTCTTATATCCGTGGTAGATAAAATCTTCTACCTTGTTCCCTAAAATTTAGTTTATATTTTTCTTATTTTCTCTTTGGTGCATGATTATCTTCGCCATATTTTCATGGGTTACACTTAATATGAGAAAACCCATCCTTTTGTGCTCAATTTCTGAGGAAACTTGCACAATCTTCTGCCTAAGAACCACAATCATTTTCTTGTTTCCAAATTATGGATGTTGTCTGGAGGTTATACATGGTGGGGATAGTTATGGAAATGACTGGTGGAAGGTTGTGGAGTGAATATAAATAATATTTGGTGTTGTTGATGATGTCCTTGCATGTTGTTGCAACAATGAATAACCTGCTTGAAAAATGAAACTTCTTGTTGTTCAATTTTATTACATCACATAGTTTTTTATGTCACTTGTAAGTTGTACTATTATGTTCTTGTGGTTTCCTTAAGATGTTTCATCACAACCCTTATGACACTCACTAAAAATTTATCTCATTTGATGGACTGTTATAGGACACACAACCAAACATGTATTTGTCAAATATATCTTCGTTGAGTGAGGGGAGTTAAGGTAGAATAGAGGAAAGCGAGACATCTAGTAAGTCTAATAGGCAGAGATCAACTAGATGTGAGAAGATCAAAAGAAAATTCCAAAGACACATAGAATTTTTTCTTGCTAAAGGGGGGTCATGTTATTATGATGATGAGAGCATAGAGAACAATGAGGTTCCTGTGAGCTACAAACATCTACTAACACGATGGGTACCCAAGGATCTTCCTCAAATAAACACAGTTTTTTGTGTCAACGAAAGGATATATTACATTGCTCCATCGTCATTACATGGTTTGGGGATATTTTCCATGGATGGAATAAAGTTATGTTATGAGGGAATAACTGTTACACATCAAAATTCCTCACTTCTATAATGCCCCATTATCATTATCATAAGTGTCGCAAGTGTCACACTTTTGTTGCAAATTTCTGTAACCAATTTATGTTGTAGGAAAATTCCCCTACGGACAGGTGAAAGACCTCTTGGATCCTAGACCCCTATGACCAAGACAGAAAAATACTAACATTGGACATTGACATTCCTTTAAATGCAGCTAAACTAGTCAAAATAAAAAGAGGAAGAAAAGATGATGCACCTTTTTTCTAAAGCTTGTCCTTGTTCGGTCCAGGATGAAATTGATCTTCAGTCCCTTTAATGAGTTATAGAATTCAATAGAAGAAAAAGACAATGCATGATTCCTATTCTACCAAGATTAGTTTAAACTAGATTTATCAAGAAGAGACAAGCCCATGCAATCATACACAAACTTGAAAGAAACATGCCAAGCATATATTAATGAGAACCTAACAAGGTACTTACAATCTATAAATGCAGATGCAACAACCTCACCAAGTCCTCCTTGTCCAACCCCTTGCTCGAAATATCCATGATTATAATGAAAATAATTTTCACTGATATTCTCCTCCTTTTCACCATGAGAATGTCTCCTTTTATAGGCTTTGGGAGGCTCAACCACCTTAGTTATCTTTACAATAAGTTGAGGATATGAATCCATCAGTTGTGGTATCTCCCTTAGATACAACCTAAAGCTTGGATTCGATCCAAACCAACTTGGATCCTTTCTAGATGTCCTTAGAGATAAGGGGGATTTATTCCCAAGAATATCTCAACCAATCGATGCTCCCTCAAATCTAGAAAGAGAGCGCTATAGCACTCCCCACTAAGTGTACAAGGAGCGCTAGCGCTCCCTGCAAGTGAGCAGTGGAGCGCTGATCTCTAAAAATTCGTTTAAGATGATAATTTCCCAAGGAAAAATAATGTGTAAGCTTTCCAAATGATGTGTTTTCCTCTTCTAACATGTCTTAGAAGGTGTACCAAGTGTTCTTGTGGTGTCGTCTGCAATGTGACACATGCAGGACGAAAATGCGATATTTGTGACACTTGCAACAAAAGTGAAACACTTGTGACACTTACGATAATGATAATGGGACATTATCAAAGTGATGAATTTTGATGTGTAATAGATTTCCTCCCAAAGTGCGATGTCAGAAGACGAAAGATGATGACTGAAACAATTTTTAGATTTTCGAAGCAAGGGTATCGAGTCAGAGAACCTGGTAAAAGTTGCAAACAACCATCAAACAAATGTTATCATATGTTCCAATCCTAAGGCATGCATACCTATGCTTGAGTGACAAAGGACTTAAGGTATGTCCACCAATAAATACACTACGAATCCATAATGATATTGAATTAAGGGTATAGCCACCAAAGATACAATGTGGATCTATACCTCCATGACATGAACTGATCGTATCTGTGAGAAATACACTGTGGATATACGAGATGATAAAACATAGCCACAGACCAATACAAGGTGGATCTATGTGACAGTATATCAATATGCTCAAAAGATCTCCTTCACATCCTCGGAAAGCAGATAACAAAGTGAAAGCTCAACCCAGGGTCTTCGTCCCAATATTGATGTAGTACGAATATATCCATGTGAATAAGTGTTTGATGTCGAACATGGTAGAAACCACTTGATTATTGGTCAATGAGGTAAACCATTAACAAGTGCAAGGTAAATCACTAGTGATGTCAATGAATCCCAATGTACCCTAGTACAATCCAACAAATGTGAATAAATGAGCTGAAGTCGAACATTCGTGGAGTCATCCGATTAGAGGTCAATGATGTAAAACCACTGTCGGAGGCGAGGAGGCCTGCCATTGAGGCATGCAGGTCCCGAGGTACTAATTGGTTTCTAAGTCAAATTCTTGGATGATGTGTTGAAGCTGATAGGAAAATACTCGTCGAAGGAGGGCCTTGATGTATCCCCTATCATCGACATGAAACTGACATAGATATGTAAGATGGTGAATCAAATGAGTATGGACTGACATGTGTATTGAAACTGGAAATTTGTGATGGTTGAATCTCGAGGTGGATACTTCCCTTGAACACTGAGGCACAACATGAATCATCAACATAAACATAGCATGGACCAAAAAATAATGCAGTGGATACTGTGACACTCGTCGGGTGACCCAAAGGAGTGAAAAGACTCAGAGGATTGGTTCAATGCAGAGGTTCATATATTTTATCCAAGTGTTAAATATGTAGGTAGAAACAATGTGCCATGTTCAAAAGTGACTGCAAGAGTTACTTGTGACAATTCTAAAAGATAGCTTGACTTGTTTCCTTCAATTTTTCCCCCATCCAGATAGACGAGTAACATGTTTTGATTTTACGAGCTCGAGGATGATAACACATTCTCGATATAACTCACCTTCAGTAAGTCCTTCTTCCTTTGTTTAACGAACTGAAAGAAGTAAGGGTTCGGTCCCATATGGACCCTTCAATGTGTAATTTTAACGAGTCCAGAAATGGAAAACTAGGTGGTTTTTCATGTTTATAGAGTCTGAAAATAACTTAAAGACGAATCTAGGGTTGTCCTTTTTCGTAAATTTAGTCTTCGAAGTCTAAAAAAGAGATAAACTTCTACTCTGGAGACACTTTCAAAACATTTTAAACGAGTGTGAAAGGAAGCAAGATCACTTGACAATCTTTTCATGTTTTGAGAGTCTGAAAAGAGCTTAAGGGAGACTCCAGGGGTTTCCTTTTTCATGTAATATTTATGAGTCTGAAAAATAGATAAAAGTATACTCGGTTACATTCTCATGTTTTTTTGAGCGAATACCCCAAATGCAACCACAAATTGCATTGATATCACAACCGACGACTGAGCTATGTATGGAAAGATGGACTAGTTTGTACCTAAGATTTGGGAACAAGGCCTCAACATTCAAGTTCACAACTAAATTCTTCACTTGGTGGAGAAGGTAATTGGTTATTATTAAGGACTTTCCATACACCGTAGTGGATTTCTGGGGAAATGTGGACTTAGTTCTCCCAGAGGGCATTGACTGGGATGCGTTAGGTACAAAACCAAACCTTGTCATGGTTTTTTGATTTTATATTTTATATTATTTTTATGTGTACAAAGAGGGATTTTAATAGATGTTTTTCTTCATCATGTAGATAGAGGCACATCAAATCCAGTAGATATGACGACACTAGGGCATCGTGGAGATGTACCAATAACTATGGAGCATGAGGTGGTAGTGGGGGAACTTCGAGAGGTCGAGAGGAACCTTTGAGGTCTAACTATGGGTGTCCCTCCTCTCAGGAGATGAGACATACCTCTTCATATGCAAAGGCACATAGTAGGGGTTCCTAAGAATTTGAACCACTTGCTCCGATGAGTGGCCTATGCAGTGGTGTACTTCCTGGAGCACAACGTGGTGCAGGAGGACTAGGATCCTCCATATATTTTGTAGTATTTATATGATGATATCATGGGAATGAGGGCCCAAATTTTTCCCTATTATGTACTTTTTCATGTAAACAAACTTTTGATATCACGCATTATATATATATCCAAGTTTTGTGGAGCCAATGATGTTACATTTTATCTTGTGTGATGTTTTTAATGTACATGTGATTCAATTTTATTTTTTTATCTATGCGCGAGATACCGATCCAAAATATAATTTGCAAATGAATCCGATGTTGTGTTGAGTTCTATTGGTATGTGTCTGTATTGTGAAAATTCAAACATTCTTTCAAGACGATGAAATCTTAGGTGAAGACACAATAAGATAGGGTTGCGAACGACATAAAATCGATTAAGATGACAAACCACGAGTTGAGAATCTAGGTTGATGACCATAAGAGATATATCTAGAGAGGAGGCCTTGGTTAAAAGTCCAATGACAACGTGATATTCTACCACATTATTGGTTTCCGATCCTAGGAAAATGACTCCTGAACTCACCAACTCATCAGAGTGGTAAATGACCCAAGTTGTAGAAGCAATGTTTTGGGTGTGCCGACTAGCTCCATCCACAAACCCGACAAAGATGGGAAAGGGAGATGTCATATTCACACACAATCACAAGACATAGTATAAGTGGATAAAACAATACTTGTACACGGAAGAGAAAAGACACACCAAATCAAAAAATATAGTACAGTAGTGTACAAAGCACACATGACAGATGGTCTATGCATAGTACTTCCTGAGGTAAAGCCCATTTCAGGTCTTACCGAGAGCTATTCCATAGTATTCAACTAGCTCGTAGGCACCTCTATGTAATACACGTTTTATGATATAGGGTCCATGCCACAGAGGTTCTAACTTTCCTGTCCCTAGCTTATCGTGAGTCTGGTCATAAATGAGGACTAGGTCTCCTTCTACGAAAGTAATAGGTTGAATGGATTTGTCATATTGACTCTTCATTCATTTTTGATACATATCATTGACAAAGAAACATTGCGACATTTTTCGTCCAACTTAGTTAAATATAGGGATCATTCCTCTTCAACAGAGGTATGAGGCAGGAGTTCTATGGTGAGTTATATCGAGCATGTGTTATCCTCCTTGAGCTCGTAAAATAAAAAAGAGGTACTCGTCTATCTAGATGGGGGAAAGATTTAAGGAAGCAAGCCAAGCTATCTTTTAGAATTGTCACAAGTCACTCTTGCAGTCGCCCTTGAACACGACACATTATTTCTACCTACATCTTGAACACTTGGATAAACTCGCTGAACCTTTGCACTGAACCAATCCTCTAAGTCTTTTCACTCCTTTGGGTCACCTGATGAGTGTCACAGTATCCACCACATTATGTTTTGGTCCATGTTACGTTTATTTTGCTGAGTCATGTTGTGCCTCAATGTTCAAGGGAAGTATCCACCTCGAGATTCAACCATCACAAATTTCCAGTTTCAATACTCGTGTCATTCCATACTCATTTGATTCACCATATTACATATCTATTCTAGTTTCATGTTGATGATGGGGGATACATCAAGGCCCTTATTCGACAAGTCTTTTCCTATCAAATTCAACAGATCATCCAAGAATTTGAATTAGAAACCAATTAGTACCTTGGAACCTACATGCCTCAATGATAGGCCTCCTTGTCTCTGACAATGGGTTTACATAATTGACCTCTAATCGAATGACTCCATGAATGTTCGAATTCATCTCATTTATTCACATTCGTTGGATTGTACTAGGGTACCTTGGGAGTCATTAACATCACTAGTGATTTCCCTCACACTTGTTAACGATTTACCTCATTGAATGGTAATCAAGTGGTTTCTACCATGTTTGACATCAAAACACTTATTCACATGGCTATATTCGTACTACATCGATATCGGGATGAAGACAAACTGGCACAGTAGAGGCATTCATCACAAAGTTTCAGTGGGTAGTCATGGCAGTGACAGATATATCAGAGCCCAGGTTGATCATACTATTCACAGAGGGGCTCACAGAGCCTTTGAGAGGATGGGTGAAGGCATACAGGCCACCCACCTTGCAGGATGCCGTCCTACGCACTCGAGATTTGGCAGACTCAGTTCCAAAGACTAAACCCTTTTCCAAACCCTTCGTACCCTAGAAGGATAGAGACATGAAGCCATTCCAGAGAGAATGGAAGGGCAAGGAGAAGCTGGATGATGAGATAAGGTGAGAGATTATGAGGAATAATCTATGCTTCAACTGCAAAGACGCTTGGGTCCCATGCCACATGTGCATGGGCAAGGGAGAGATTTATTATATTTAGGTGGAAACATATAGTGTGGATAGTGATGAGGAGGAGAAGGATAGTGTATCCACTAGCTCAGAGGAGGATTCAACACAGGTAGAGGAGAAACCTCCCCATAGACCACTGACACTGGTAGGAGCCCACCCTCCGATAGTTCCACAACTGCCTGAGCAGGATAATAGACAGAAACTAGCAAAGGGAGGAGTCATAGCGACCCTTTATGGTGTTCCCAGGTATGATACCCTCTGTATCAGAGGGACTATTCAAGGGAAATGGGAAATCACCCTAATATATGGTGGGGACACCCATAAATTCGTTGATGCGTCATTGGTATCGAGACAAAAACTTTAGAGAGAGGAGTTTGAGGGGTTTGTTGTTGCAGTAGCAGATGGCCACATAGTGGAGTGTCTAGATAGAGTTCTGGACTTGGAGATAAAGTTAGGAAACTACACAGTGAGAGACACATTTTATGTGGTTGACCTATCTGACATAGATGTGGTGTTGGGATTCAAGTGGATGATCACCTTGGGAAAAATCACCACCAATTACCAAACCTTGGAGATGGGGTTCATAGATCGTGATGGGAAGAAGGTTATTCTGAGAGGTATGTTGTTGGCACAGGGGGAAGACCCAGGGTTCAACGCTTAACAACACACCAACAAAACCTCGACTACCGATCCTTTCGACAACACCTGTGAAGCAGACAAAGTCTCACCCGAGGTAGAAGCAGGGGGTTACAGGATGTAGGTTTCTGTAACCAGGTTGGGACACGAATATGTGATAAGAGTACTTCACAAAATATTCTATTAACACTTAGGAAGTGACATGCATTAGTTTATTAACCCTATTAACACCGTAGAGCATAATCAAAGATAGATCGATGCAGTAACAACAAATGATTATATACCTTGAGCACTTAACACTTAGCACTTAGCACTATAAGTTAAATCTAGCATTCATTTACCCTTAACATAAGTAAAGTACTTAAAAACAAAAGATCTATCTATTACACATCATAATCAAATCACTAAGCATATTCATAACATAAATAACACAACACAAAGCAAACCATGAGACACCAGATATACGTGGTTCACCCCAGGGTGGGGATACATCCACAAACTGCTTCACCTCTTTATTATTCACCAAAATCTTACATCCATTCACTCTTGTGCACTAAACCACATAGTTTAACTTCTCACAAGATTGGATATCCACACACTAAGCACTAGATCCCCCTTCTGCACCTTCCAAAAATAGGTCAAATGCACAGAGCCACAATTTCTATCACAACACTTATCACCTTATACAAAATCACAATCGAGCCAAAGCCTCGACCACATGAATTCCTTTGCATAAAGCACTTTTGTTTCCCACAAAACTACATGAAATACTTCTACAATGCATTCTTCTTTATTTATACTTTACAAACCTTTACAATATGGACTAAACATGGGGAAAACCCATGGGCCGACATCCCAAAAACCCATTACAAAACCCTAGAGGGCCCCTTACTGGGTCCACATAACCCTCAAAATAGGTGTGATCCACGATCTCATCTCCGCCTGGGCGCTCCTTCTTTGACCAATGTGTCAAAGTCCGAAAGTGGGCCGAAACTGACCAAAGTTTCCCCAAAACTTGGTTGAGGGCCAACATGCACCCAACACTCACCTGTGACTCGTCCCGAGTCACTCAGGTCCGAAAAATTCTCCTTAAAAAGCCTCGAGCTTAACGTGAGATGCTTGGACTCGCCGCCTTGCCTGAGCCTCCTACTCAACGAGCTCCTGGACTGTCTACTCTGTAACAGGTCCTTCCAGGCATTGTTCTACTACTGCAACTACTGGGTCTAGTTGTGAACCTTGGCTATCGATCTCCTTAAACACCTTGCAAGATTCGTCCTGCACAAGTTGTAACTTCTGTGTTACTTCCATCACCTTACCCTGGAGGGCAGTGATATGTTGCTATACTGTGTGCTGCTCCTAGGATCTCTTAATCCTATCCACTGATGTGAGCAACTTCATCTGCACCTGCAATGAAAATTCTTGCTACTGCGCCTCTTGTAGTTGAGCCTCTAGTTTCTTTAACTATGGATCCTTGGAAAGGTGTTCATATGTCTGGGCACATTTTTCACTGAACTGTTTACATATGGAGGTGAGGGATGTTATACTTGCTACTGTGTTTTTGGCAGAATCTTTCCTCTGATCACGCACCTCTTGTAGGGTGCTCGACACTGTTTGGGCCTCCAGTTCAACTATCCTAGTTTGAAACTGCTGGAGGGTCTCTGTGAGCTTCACTACTTGAGTTTCAATAGGATCCTTCTCCTCTTGTACCAAGCCTGGTATAGAGAGACATGCTTTACTTATTGCTTATTTGGCCATGGCATTCTCTGCGAGCATCTGCTCTTTTTCCTTATATAGACGGGCTTCACCGGCTCTCTTTTCTTCGTGAAGCTTCGCCTGAAACTCTACTTTCTCACTTTCATAGGAAGCTACACTGTCTTGTGATGCTCGTAACTGTAATTGGACTTCGTATTTCTCCCTTTTCAAGGCTTCTATAGCTTTATCCTTCTCTTCCTGAGCTCTCTGGAACCGATCTTCTATTGCATCAACAAGACTTCTTAATTGGGCTGGTTTGTCTCCCATTTATGTGGTCTGTGATGAAGAAGGCACAGATGGTGTAGTAGGCATTGGATGGACCAAACAAACAAATTGCTATACTTCCCTCAACTCCCTCTCAATATTTTCATACAACTTCACCTGTTTCTCTTCATATCTATGCAACATGTCTTCAGAGGCATCCTCCATAGCTCTGTGGACTAGACTAATGTTGTCAGTGAGAGTGGATTCCAACTGTGTCTTATTGGCGCACGTATTCTTCCTTGCTAAATGTTTCTTCGAACCAAATTTCCTCTTTTGTGGCGTCACTGTCCCAACAGGGGGATCTTAAGGTGGTGTAGCTTCACCTCCTCCTTGTGCTTCTTCTCCTTCATCTCCTCCTCCCTGTCCTTCTGCTTCATCTTCTCCTCCTCCTGGAAAGTTAGACCCGTTATCTCTAGAAGTTTTCTCTTCGTCCTCTTCGTCACTCTCTATGTCATGAACTTTAACCTATTTTTTCTGCTTCTTTGTCCCACTAGACTGTCTGACATGTTTAACTTGTGTAACTATCTGGCTTCCTTTAGTGTCAATGTTAGATAAATATACATTGGTGATAGGTACAAGAAATTATTTTGGCCATTCCTTTGTAATCTGCTCCATATCTTCATCTGTCAGCTTGTAGTATGACTGCAATTCTTCCTAGTGCTCATCTCTTCATGTGATGATGTAAATGAAGTGGGGATCAATGTGAAACTTCTCTATGGGTTGGTACTGATGCAGGGTACACAGTTTCATACTTGGGAATGTTTCAATGGCGACCTTTAACTACTGATAATATCCGTGAAACATGGCATTAGACTACCACTTCTTTGTCATGCCATTGGTATACCACAGGGTGGAAAACTGAGCGACCAGGGGCTCCGTAGGTTCAATCTATTGAAAAGTGGTTCATTCGGGCATCTTCCAAGCCACAAATGTGATCAAGATGATCAACTAACTGTAGTGAAACTCATATCCCAAGTCCTGGGTTTCGTGACAATACTTTTCTAGCTCATTGTTGAGGTAGTTCGACGAGTTCATCTACATGCCCTCCACACACTTTTTTGCGAGGTCCACCACAAACCCAATGATCTGTGTAGGGGGGTTCTTCCTTACTATATTTCCATATAAGAGTTGAAAAGAAAGGTGCACTGCACCATCCTATATGGAGGCTACCTTGTAACCTCGCTTCCCCTTTTCTACCTCTCCATAGGATTCTTTGATGCACTGTGCTAACGAGCAGTCTGAGGTATTTCCTGGATAAAACTGCTGTGGGTCAGGACCCTTCAAACTTAAACCTATAATCCAGTTGATCAACACCAGATACACATTAATTCTTCTGTCGAGCCACAAATATCCACCATGATAGAATGACAACAGGATTTTAATGCAAGCGTTAACCTCCTTGTGGTAGCCAAAATGGGGAATCTTCATCATGTTCAATATGGTTGAATGTACGAAGGTTTCTTTCTGGTTGTCTTTGTTAAGTAGAGGTGAGGAGAGAGCATGGCATAGTTCTTCTGGTCTCCTAAGTTGAAGTCGCTGTGCTTCAACAACAAGATCTGTCCTAACTGACTCCCTACTATGCAGATTCCTTTCAGAATGTACATAGTGAACACGGAGTACTCAAAATCTTGAGGGATACTGTCACAGTTAACATCGCCAACCAGAGGCAGAATATACTCAGGCATGATCGACGAGATCTTCTTCGCATTAGCCAGATCACCGCAATGCTTACTTCTCTATTCAGTTATGGGGTTGATGTGGGTGGAATGATGTCCATTCAAAGGGGAAGCTTGTAGTACCCTAGTCGACGATGCCTGAATACCTTCAGATACAGGTCTTTCAGCCATGTGTTTCCTAAGAACTTCCTCGACAGAATTCTCCAATTTGCTAGGTTCGCCTGACATTCTATCTTTTAACAGAGAGGCGGGGTAGACAAACAAATAGACAGGGTATACTTTCAAATAATTATAGGCAACAAAAATCGACACTTGGACAATTCTCGTCTTAGCTCAGTCAATCACAGGTAGAAAAAAGTGGTCCCAATGACATGATCGACGAGTTAAGTAAGCAAGGTGGTCGTAACAGATCTTCCAACGGGCAAGACAATGATTCCATTAATGTAAATATATTCATTATGGCATGGTCTCAGTATCCAAAAGCAATCCATGAACCCATTAATGCATTTCATAACCATTCTACAATGTCCTTCTAACAATCGGTGCACCTCCAATGGTTATATAACTTCACCAGGGAGAAGTCCAAATCTGCGTGGACCTCCTGTTTCATCGAGGTTCAAACCTTGCGAACTTTCCTCCTACAAGGTTCTGGTCTATGAATTCTTAACTTCTTGTAGATTTTCCAACTTAGCCTTCTTTTTATTGATCTACCTTGCATTCTTTCCTGTTATCTAAGTCTCTTTAACTGTTTCTAGAATCCTCTTTCCATTTTTATTCTTATCTTCCCCTAGCATAATGGCTTCTTAATGTCGAGGTACCCTCAAAAGTTCTAAAGTTAATATCCCTTTTCTTAATACGTCCTGAGTGGGCACACTTATATATTGGATAGATAGGTCCTTCAAGCCTTATTGCATTCTTTCAACCTTGATAGCTAATTATTTTTCTTTCTGTCCCTCCTGCGTTGTTACTTTTCTCTGTTACTTTGACTTATACTCCCATTCTTCTATTAGTCGGTCTATTTTCTTAGCTATGAAATCCCTCAATTATTTCTTTTTCTTTTTTGTGTCTTCTTCCTCTTCTTTCATTTTGATCTGATCCTTCCCAATCCAAGTCTTACCTAACAAAAGTGGGAAAGGAGCGCTATCCTCAACAAACCTAATGACTTCAAATTCTTCTTCAGTTGATGTTCTATGAACAATAATAGGTACACTGGTTACTCTTCCACATAAAGTTATCATATTTCCCTTAAACAAGCCTATCCCTCCTAAATAAGGTACCACAATAGGCTTTCCCAAAAGTTTCCAAGTTTCTTCTATCATAATATTCACTTGCATTTCTTCATCCAAGAAACAACCTATGTCGAAGTCTTTTATTCTTACACTTATGCATTGTTTTTCTTTCAAGATTTCTGGTAAACTTACATCTTTATAAACATCCATAATTTCTTCCAACTGTAATAACATAGTCTGAACTTCCTCTGACCTTTCTTTTTATGAATTTCTAACCATACCCTTAGTCTCTTAATTCTTTTCATAATTTTCTTGTGTTATGTCCCTCCCTTCAAATTTAACAATAATCCTTGGACAATCCTCAACCTGATGACTAACAATCTTACAACAAAGACAAATAGGGCCTACCATAGGGCATTCCTTAGCAAAATTTTCTGACCTTCTACAATTATAACACAAATTCAATCCTCTTTTTCTCTTAAATGTTCCCCAATATTTTCTGTACTGCGCACTTCCCCTAGGATCATAGTGTTGGACCTCCAATTTGCAAAAAATCTTTCTAGGTTCCTGCATCTATTTATTAGTCAAAAAAATATTTCTATGCATAGGAATAACACATCTTTCTTCAATTTCATTAAATTTACTCAAATCAACTCTTTCTTTCAATTGCACCCTAGCCTTCAGACTAGGACATAATCTATCAAACATACTTAAATTCATGCTTTCAAAAACAAAAAAATTTCACTTATCTTTATCTTACCAAGCACAAAGATTACCTCTTGTAGGATCTTACCTGTTTTCTTCAGATCATCTTACTTTCTTGGCACAAAGATTCACAAGTCAAGGAGAGTACCGTGCACTTCAACAACATATCTATTTACATAGATTTTCTTTTTCTTTACTTCAGTTCCCAACAATCACAGTTTCACATCCTGACAACAAAACCATTTGTTGGCACAGGGGAAAACCAAAGGTTCAACGCTTAACAATGCACTAACAAAACCCTAACTACTGACCCTTTTGGAAACACCTGCAAAGCAGGTGAAGTCTCACCTGAGGTAGAAGTAGGGGGGGTTACAAGAAGCAGGTGTCTGTAACCAGGCTTGGACATGAATCTATGATAAGAGTACTTCGCAAAATATTCTATTAATGCTTAGGAAGTGACATGCATTAGTTTATTAACCCTATTAACACCGCAGAGCATCATCAAAGTTAGATCGATGCAGTAACAACAAATGATTATATACCTTGAGCAGTTAACACTATAAGTTAAATCTAACATTCATTTACCCTTAACATAAGTAAAGTACTTAAAAAAAAAGATCTATCTATTACACATTATAATCAAAGAACTAAGAAGATTCATAACATAAATAACACAACACAAAGCAAAGCATGAGACACTAGATATACGTGCTTCACCCCAGGGTGGGCCTACGTCCAAAAACCTCTTAGCCTCTTTATATTCGCCAAAATATTACATCCATTCACCCATGTGCACTAAGCCACAGAGTCAAACTTCGCACAAGACTAGAGATCCATGCCCTAAGCACTAGCTCCCCCTTCTTCGCCTTCCAAAAATAGGTCAAATGCATAGAGCCACAATTTCTACAAAATCACAATTAAGCACAAAGCCTCGATGGCATGTATTCCTTCGCAAAAAACACTTCTATTTCCCACAAAACTACATGAACTACTTCTACAATACATTCTTCTTTATTTATACTTTGTAAACCTTTACAATAAAGCCTAAACATGGGGAAAACCCATGGGCCTATATCCCAAAAACCCATTACAAAACCCTAGATGACCCCTTACTGGGTCCACATAACCCTCAAAATAGGTGAGGTCCACGATCTTAGCTCTGTCTGGGAGCTCCTTCTTCGACCAACGTGTTGAAGTACGAAAGTGGGCCAAAACTGAAAAAAGTTTCCCCAAAACTTGGTCGAGGGCCAACATATGTCGACATGAGCACCCGTGACAATTTCAGCCAAGAGGATGGAGAGGATATTCAGGCATGGGGAGGTAGCATATGTTGTAGAGTGCTTTATCACTACACAGAAGGATTATAAGGGTAAAAAATAGTATCATACAGAGATCAAGAATTTGTTGGGACGAAATTAACAGGTTTTTGGGTTGATTCCACCAAGGAGACCACCTGACAGAGGGTTTGAGCACACCATTGAGTTGGAGGAGGTGGACAAACCTATGATCACACTCCCTTATCATAATCCTAGGAGGTTCAAGGATGATATAGAGAAAGAAATCAAGGAATGGATAGTGATGGGACACATCAAACCGAGAAACAACCCATTCACCTCTTCAGTTGTCTTAGTTGTGAAGAAGGATGGCACCATGAGGATGTGCATTGATTACCGGGCCTTGAACAAGAAAACCATCAAGAACCGATATCCTATCTTGCACATTGACGAATTGATGGATGAATTGCATGGGGTAGTTTTCTTCTCAAATATTAATCTACGCTCTCGGTATCATCAGATCAACATCCGAGAGCAGGACATGGAGAAAACGACTTTTTGATGTCACTTTGGACATTTCGAGTTACGATTTATGCCATTTGGGATAACCAATGCACCCGCCACATTCCAGTCTTGCATGAACCACATATTCAAAGATCAGTTGAGGAAATAAATATTGGTTTTCTTCGAGGACATCTTGGTCTACAACAAGACATGGCGAGAGCACATGAGGCACTTGTATGAGGTATTGAGCATCATGGAGGCATAGTCATTATATGCAAAAGATTCAAAGTGTGAGTTCGGTATGAAAGAGATACTTTACTTGGGCCACATCATCAGTGAATAGGGGGTACAGGTGCACCAGGAGAAGATCAAGGCCATTCTAGATTGGCCAACACCGAGGAACATGATAGAGTTGAGGAGTTTCTTCAGGCCGTGTAGCTATTATA
>JZKD02S0679810.1:236646-272265 GCA_000966675.3 Picea glauca | reverse complement strand
GTAAATATATGCACATTTACTACAGTTTACAATTAAATTTGACATTTTTCTTAATTTGTATGGATTATACTAATTTGTATGGATTACATTACTTATATTTTCATGTTGATTGTGCTAAATTTTTAACCATAGATATTTTTGGAGATCTTCTTTCCAAAAAATAAGGTAAAACAAAATTTAGATATCTAGATAAAAAGTTGTAGCTTGGAGATTAAAATGTACTCCTTGAAAGTATTACTTTAAGAATTGTGTGGACCAATACCACTTTTTAGGATCTGACCTACCCAAAATAACATAATAACCATTGTTTGATAATTAAAATATCTAATATAAATAAGATAAATAGTTAAAATCTAGATAAGACAAAATATTGTATTGTAATATTATTGATGATTGAGGTCTTCGACACACAAAGATGAATATAACTATTGAATAAAGGGATGAGTCACATATGGGGCGATGTGACCATCATAAACAAGTGTCAATTATTAATTAACAAAGTTTTACTATATAATTACGCCGAAGGTGTTCTTTTAAGGGGAGGTTGCTCTAGAGGCCTTCGTTGTTTGTCCAAAACCTATAAGAATTTTTCATCTGTTCATCAACAATCAACGAATCTTCTCTCTCCATGTGTATTTTCCTTCACTGACTCTAAACTTCTATTTTTCAATAGGTGACAAATTCTATTTTTTGATTTAAACACTGACTAACTCTAAACCAAGCTTCAGTTAGGTGCACAAGCATGTTTGCAAGCAATCGGTTGTCGAATCCATGGGCACATTACCACATTTTAAGATTGGGAAACCAAGCGCGTGTGCAAGTTCTTCATAAAGAAGTTTCTAGGAAAATTTATATAGGGAGAGCTTGATTTTGACGAACTCGACTTGTAGTTGTCTAGCTCAATGGACTTGCATTAGATATCGAATAACTATGGGGTTACCTCCGTTGATGCTTTCTCTAACATTTCCATGGATGAGGTTTCTTTTTTGTCTGGTATAGGTCCAATGTAATTGTAGCTATCACACACTTCTACCACTGGTGGTTTTTTTTTATACTTAATGCTCAGTGACCAAATTTATCTCTAGTGTCGAGTACGGAGGTAGGAATTTTCCACGTTCTTTGCTATGATTAGAATATGTATCATGGGGTTAAAGTGAATTTTGGTTCTTTCAAGAATCTATATCTATATAGGGTCGATGACCGAAGGGATTTCTAGTGACTGCCAGAGGACAAGGAAATTGGGATGACTTGGCCTATTCAAATTTTACTCCAATGCACGGGTGGAAGGTAGGTACTCTTCTTACTTTGGATTTGATAGCATGCTCACCGTTTTTTTTTTCTTTTCATTTCTTCATCTAATCCACAAGGTTGCAGGTCTCGGTAATAGATGAGGTTGGAGATAGTTGTGCCAAGGAAGAGGAAAGAGTGTACTTGTCTTCAAAATTCCATTGATAAGACTGAAGGTAGGATTAACTTCTAAGGTTAAGAGAGATTGCAAGGACCATAAATAAATTTGAGGTTTCTTCCTCATTTTATATAATCTTGATAACTGATAGGCCATTAGGTTGAGATTGTTAACAAAAACAAATTTTTTCTTAACATATAGAAATGTGTAATCCCACTTTTGTTTAATCTAGCTCTACTTTTTACTTTCCCTTTTTTTTTTTACCGTCTTACCAACCAATTTAGGTTTTAGAGAGGCCAGGGTCACATTGTCTTGGCAAAGAAAACGTCTGCAACTTAAATTGTTTGGATTGTTAATTATGTTAACATTAATATTTTATAACTAATTTCTTGCTTGAAAACGCCTTTTAGTTTAAATGATTGCTAGGTCTCAACCATAGGGTAAATTTTGGATTAGGTTTTGAATGGATTGGACTCGACCAACAAAAAAAATATCTCTTTGTGATTATAAATCTGAGATTTGATGCACTTCTTTCTTGTAGCCAACGAACGTTGAAGTTAAGAGGATAAGGTGTTGTTGAAAATTGGACATATTAGGAAATTAACCCAAGATCTATCCCGGACAATTGATTTCTCTATGCCTGGCTACAAACCCCTTTCATGATGGTCTCTTTTAACAATTTGATATTGAAGTGTTGAGAGATACCCTCAACAACTTGCATTTCATAATGCAATAGATTTACAATAATTTCTTTAGAATTAAAGTGAATTTGTGTTGCCTCTCAAAATTTAGGGTTCACCTTCACATAAGAAAACCCAAATTTCCAATTACATAAATTATGTACTTAATGTATGGTTACAAAATCATGTCAATATATTTCTGCTTGCATAATGGACAAATAGAACTAAATTTCATATTATTCCATTTATGATTGTATACTCTCTCCATTAATCCTGGCTCCAACTTGTCCTAGTTTTAAGGTTCCAGGTTAGCTTTTTTTACTATGATTTTATTGATTCTACATTACTTTCATTCTTTATGTTCATATTTGAACGTATATTGTTATCCTATATCATAACATTCAATTAATATTTAACTGTCATTAGTTACCAACTTCTTTGATTTGGTAGTTCACACAGAAGTAAATTAGTTATCGTGGGGCTTATGCAAAGTCACATACAAATGATGGCCTCATCCATGGGACCAATAATATCATTATGAAGGGAAGTAATGGATATGTGCATAAACCATATCTGTTATAAACAATCCTACACCATCATGAATTGTTTTTTGGATAGCTATAAAAGTTGTCTGCTTAGGAACAATATCAATACTTTCCATCATGGCTTGACTTATTTTACTCAAATAACATGTGTATTTGAATGTGCTTAACAACTTTTTGAATACCATAAAAAATTGATGTGCTCCCATTTCTTCCAATTTCACCGAGGATTTAGATTCATTGTTTTAGAATCGAAATAAAACTTCTTACACAAAAATAGTTTGGTTCCTTCTATGCCAGGAAAGCATTTTCTGATTGCAAATTGTCATGTTGGAAAGAAGTTCTTGACTTGCAAATCCAATTTAATGAAGTTGATGACAAATATTGAATAAAACAACTAATACTAGGGGCACTCTTTTTGGGAGAGTGAAGTTGTTGCCGCCAAATAATTCCACTTCATTGGCATTCTTTCTCTTCAGATTCAACATGAACTTACCCACCATTATTGTACTCAAATCCCAACTAAACAACAAAATCCCTAAAATAGAAACCATATACACAATTTGTTTGTTGTACATACTGTATTTTGAATCAATTCAACAAGCTCCATGTACCAAAACATTTCATGGATTGATTCCTATTGTTAGACAAGAGGGAGTGTGTGTCTTTTGCAACTAACTTTGATTAGAATATGCAAGGGAGGTACCCATTACATTGTACTATATTATATGCAAGAAACCATATCACTACATCTTTATATACAATATGGTTTGGTGTTTTGGTTCATGATAGTAAAAGGAAGATATGCATGCAACCTTTATTAGAACAAACCAACAAACAATGGGAAAGGAGATATATAAGCAAGAATTTGACATTCAACACTGTATATAAATTGTGTTAGGATGGTTTGAACCGTATGTTTTCCACCTGGGTATATGAACGATGAAAGGTAGCAGAATACACCTATTAAGTGTTTGCAATAGGACATGAAGGATCCATATAAGAAATACATGTTGAAAAAGAACCACATAATCCCTTGGATAACTATGGGCATGAAGGATCGAGCTAGATCTCTCCTATGTTCTATACACTATAAGGAGAACACCTTCTAGCATAGGTTTTTACGAGACCTCCCCCCAAAAATTATCCATTCTCTGTTTATAGTGGAGGTTTTTACGGGACCTCCCACCAAAAAATATCCATTCTCTATTTATAGCGGAGCTTGTTAATGGAGGCAAGTGACCAAAGGTTTTTGTAGAGTTTTTTTTTACCAGTGCGCCTTTAAGGTACATATGCACCGGTGCGCACCTAAAACATAACGCACCAGTGCTTAAATGTTCTAACACACCATCACTAGTTATAACAAAGGTTGTTAGCAGAGGTGTGCATCTCAAGGTTTTTGCAGAGGTTTTTTCCGGTGCACCTTTAAGGTACATATCAACCGGTGCACACCTAAACATAATGCATCGGTGCTCTAATGTTCATACACACAGTCACTGTTTATAACAAAGGTGGGTAGTTGGAGGTTTTTGTAAAGGTTTTTTATCAGAGTTCCCTTAAGGTAGACACACACTGGTGTCTACATAAACAATAAAACATTGATGCTTCAATGTTCAAAAGCACCAAATAAAGTGCATCAGTGTTGTTGAACATTATGCATTGGTGCGCCTCTCTGTTGTCAGGCGCAACAGGTAGGGTAAATAAAAAAATTACCAAATCGATTTTCATTGTTATAGTGCATCCCGTGCTTAGAAACTCTCAATAAAGCACCGATGCTCACCCTTCTTCCAAATATACCATGTTTCCAGTGCTCTACAATGACTTGGATAGCTCCATTGGTAGATTCCACACATTTCCAAATTTTGGAAAATACCATGAATTTTCATTTCCTCTCAACAGTGAAATCGTGCCTCCTCGGGACATAAGAGGCCAAGTAAATTGTTTATTACCTTCGTATTTACATTTTCATCCAATTAAATTTGAATTTAGCTTGAAATTTGACATTTTTTTTCAATTTTTTTTCCAATTTTACGCGATGCGCCTGAACACTTCGGCTCACCCCAGATCGGCGTGTCCTATGTTAAATTCATAGAAAGAACCACCACCGGTGGATCTCATATACACGTACGCACCGGTTCCATTCAAGAAAAAACACCACGATACATTTTAAAAACAAAGCGGCGCATCTTGTTATCGCAGGATTTGTACTTGTGTAAAGCCAAAAACAAGATCCCCAAATCTTGCGTAACTATGGAAGAAACTACCACTGTCACCTTAGTAGGATCTTCCCCTGTGTTAGTGATGGAAGAGGTCCACCATAAGGGAGGCTTCCCTGGTGACCTCAAGGTATCAAATAGCAAGTTTAGTATCCAAGCCTACTACCCCCTATCTTGATCACTGAATGGTTGGTCTAGGTCAAGGAAAGGAAGAGGTTGTGATGTAGTTTGTTGTACCTACATGGAACAAGAAAACTTTGAAGGATATATATATCAAATTCCAAGACAAAATATGGAATAATAACCTCTTCTAAACACTAGACAAGTTAGTTAGCTATGGCTGTTGCAAATTACAGCAGTAAGACAATCTTATAACAACAATAATTATTTTGTAACAACAACAAGATAACGTGCTAAGAAATACCACAATTGACCATGAAAATTAAGCATACAACCAATAGAATATTATCCACTTGTTAGAAGTGATTTCTGAGCGAGTTAAGCCACCTTTAGATGAGTGTATGCAACAAATTAATGTAGTTTTAGATGGATGTAGCAAACTTTATAACAACAACAAGTAATATAGTGAGTTTGTTAGGGTTTGAGTTAGTGTAGTTAGTAGGATACTTGATAGTTTTGAGAGAGAGTTTTTATCAATCACTTTCACCACAAGAGTTGCTTCAAGACTAGTGCCTTTCTAGAGCTATGAGGTCTCAAATGCATCCAATCTTGAAGGTTGATCTACTTTAAACCAAGAGGTAGGATCAAACCCTAAGGTTCAAGCAAAATTCAACCTTAGGCTTTATATCTTGAGGAGAAGGATTTCTAGGGTGAAAGCACTTTTGGGCCCCATATATCATTTCTCCCTTCTTATAGATTAGGTCAAAGATCAAGTATATAGGGCTAAAATTCTAAAGTGATAACACCTTAGGGATTTAGGTTTCTAACACTAGCAAGGACAATTAACCAATTTTAGACAAATAAGACCTTCTGAGAGGAAGAAGCAATTATGTTCCTCTCTTAGGGTTTCAATAAATAAGACTTCTTGAAACAAAAAATAAATTTCACTATAAACATCAATAACATAACAAATAATTGCATAAATTTATTCACTTTATCCAAGAAACCAAGAGCATTTAATCCTAATTCCAGAAATATCCATCCAAAATCAGCCAACCATCCAATAGAGATCCATTCCAAGCATAACACATGAGAGAGAAAGATCAATGGTGAGGAAAAGATAATCGTAAAATGAAAGTGAGGGTTAGCCTTTTTATACAAGGATACCCTAACATATGTTTCCACATAATATGTCAATAACAAAATATAAGTGGGGTCGACCCCTCATTTAACCTTTAAAAATGATAAAGTTTAAAAAACAAATAATAATGAGCCACATGTGTGAGATGTCAATCCTCCTTAGGTAGGGAGGGGGCCTCCAAAGGGTACGTCGCATCAATATGGAGAAAGATGGGAGCCAATGATGTCTCTCCTCATTGAAAGTCATGCCATGCATCATCAGTACCCCAAGAAATTACCAAAACCTAGCTACATCAAGCTTTAGAGGGCGACGTCATCACCAAAATAGGGCCTACGTCCAAGATCCAGGTGATGCATCCAATCCTTGGGGAGATGCATCTTGTCTCTGCCATGTCTTTGACTGCCTGCTGCTACAACATAAGTGATCTTGGTGAAAAATAAGCTCCGGGGTACTCTTCCCAGCCTATGGGCTTCTAGCCCATCTATGTGCCATCGTGACTGAATCTACTCATACCAAGCCCATTTGTCCATCGTCCAAGGTTACAAGGATGTGAGAGCTGTTGTTTGAGGGTAGTGAGTCACTCAATGAATGAATTCTCTCCATCACATGTGACAAGGTTCTGCAATAAGGCACAACATCCTGGGTACAAACCCAGGATGTCCCTCAAAGAACAATGTCAAGGAAATCCAAGACAAATCAAAGTATAAAACATGGTTAGCCATGGTTCATAAGAAACATTACTCCTTAAAGCATGCAAAGTAAGATGTAATTTAAGATATAATCCATGTAAACAATTCACCTCAGTATCCCCTTCAAGAATCACACCAACCCAGGACCCATGTGAGTTGCCAATTTTAAGTATGGGAGGGCCTTCATCCAACACTATTAGGTGTGCCACCTAGACAAGAAATAAAATAACCTAGGTAGAAGGATAGGTCCCGAGGGAAGTAGGAAATAAAGAAACCCTTCAAGAGTAAGTGTGATAGTGATATGGTTTTAGAGATTACTTCATGGCTCATGGTGTCATTTAATCCATTTCTATGAGTGCCTTTTTATGGGCTGCAATTGCTCATGAGTTACCACATTCTTAGGTGATATTTTTTTCAATCCTCCTTTATCAACCATCTTACTAGTCCACTTTATCATATTTGAAAGTCCCCTTTTATAAGGTTTCAAGCTATAACATTTCTATTTGGGACCAAGGTGAGCAGGGTAGAGCTCAAGTTTGGACTAGATTTTTTTAGTCCTTTGCTATCATTCCTTTGTTTCTTTAGAATCATTTTCTTATTCTTTTATTACTAGCTGCAATCAACCTGTGGGCCTTCATCCCATCTTCTCATGAGAGAATGGACCATGACCCATTATCGAAGTTTAGTACACTATGAGAGGCTCTAGGATGGAAAGTGTTAAGTATGGTGGGGAACAAAATGTTATCCTTGTGAGTCCCCCACCCCAATAGTACCCCTTTTCCCTAAGCGATGACAACACGGGACTAAGGCATAGAAGCTGAACACCAAGGTGAAACAAGGAAACTAACGTAGTTTCCCAATCTAGTGATCCATTATCCAACTTCAAACAAATATCCTTGTACACATGCTCGACAAATTAAGCACAACACTTTGCATGAAAGAAGTACTAGCATACCTCATGGTGATGATGGCTTACCATCTCCCATACATTGGGTTTCTTGGATGTGATGAGCCTTGGTTGACCTGTAGCTGTAAAGTTGAATGAGGGGGGTTGTTGGGATGCCATCTATAGAGATGTTGATCATCATCATGGTCGGAATCATGTTTTCCATTGCGGGCCACAAGACGTGATCTCCTCTAGTTACCCTTATGCATGGGGGGGTAACATCTGGCTCCAACATGGGGACATGTGCTCACCGTAGAGTGCATGCGAACCTCAATATCTATGATTATCCAAGACTTTCAATTCTACACCCACTTCAAATGAAAACATCCTTTAGAAGTATCTTCTGGTGGATGTGATCTGTCGACGTTAGTGATAAATCCAAAACCATGTTGATTTTTTTTTTTTCACTAAGCTCAAAATTATAAGGAAATAATATACAATGACTAAGTGCAATTTCCTAACATGTATTCATTAGATACAAATGAGAATGCAATATGTATAATAAAGACACAAGACTATACTAGCATGAATGCATGATGCAACACATATAGAAATGAAATGCAAGATGCAAATGTCCTAACCTACATTAGTCCATGTTAGTTCAAGAAGTCAAGTCGCTTCCATAAGATGGGGCTTGAGAAGGGATCCACTAATGGGTGGTGGATGTCGCCTTTCTTGCAACATGGATAAGTAGTAGGAATCATTGATACACGTCTCTTCAATCTCGTAGGGACCAAGCCAAAATTTCTCAAACTCTTTATGTGTATCATGTTGGCCCTTTCTTGTATCCCACTCTAAGACCAATTCTTCTTGTTTGTAATCCCCTCCTTTGAGATCAACTATTTTTTGGATTACCCTAGTATATTTATTCTAGAGAGGGAGGTGGGATTCTATTGTAAGAATATTCTTTTGGCTCGGTCTAATCAACAACTCTTTATCACCCTTCTTCAATATCGCGACAGATCCAAATTCCTTGTCTTTATACATGTCTAGTTGTTGTTGGTAATCCTCTCTTTTAGGACATACTATATCATCAAAATATTCTTCTTGGGTGAAAGGGAGGTCATTTGGGAAAAATTCTGGAGGATATTCCTTGAACTTCTCAGGGAGCTCCTCAGTTTTAGTGTCAAATTTAATTTCTTCAACATGATCCATTTCCATTGGTAAGTTAGGTAGGTGAGCATTGCTATCATCAACCATGGGTATAATAACATAGGTCAAATCCATTTTTAAAGTACCACCCAACATTGCAACAATTTTTTTTTAACAAAATCATTCCCCAAATGTTTGGGACATCTATGACCACAATGTCCATTAGGAAAACTATCTCAAGATATTGTTCAAGGTGGACCTTCAAGTTTTCTATCACACCATGCGTGGGAAAAGCCCCAGATTCAATCTTGCAAACATTACTTTAAGGCCTTGTGACTTCCAAACCTAATTGTCTCATTACTTTCAAGGCCATGAAATTTTCACCTACCCCTGAGTTAAGCATATAGAAAGGTGGGTACTCATCAAAGTGTGGTCTAAAGTGGTTAGCTTGCAACATTATAGGAGGGTCTATAGGTTCACCTTTTACTCTAAATAATTTCTCAACTTTTCTTCTCATTGAAGGGATCCTAATGATTTTTTTTAGAGGTACATGTACGTTTATTTTTTCCAAGATTCCATTTATGTCAATATTCAAGTTTATGTCATTAATCTTTGGCAAAGTGGAACTATGAGGAACATTGTCTATAGCTGGTGGAGGAGGCCTTGGTCGAGGGAATTTGGGGTCACTGGGAGGAGCTTGGGGCACACTTCTTTGTCTAGTGTACACTTGTTCATAATATTTTCCCTCGATTCCTCATCCATTTTGTTTATGATCTCCATCCTATCCCTCCTGGTTGCTTCTCTCTTGCCTTCCTCAAGTTTTTCTAGTGTAATATTGAGGTACTCTTGGGGAGATATGGAAAATATAAAGTTTATGGTATCAAAGACATTTATGTGATCAAATTCCCCATTATTCCTTAGGAATTCATATTCCTAATGTGAATCCCCACAAGGTAGGCACCAAGGAGTCTCTTCTTGAAATATAACATTTGAAGGATCTAGAGTGTTGGGGACCATTTTCTCATTTGGAGCCCTAAGTTTCCATGCTTGTCTTGATCATTGAGGTTGGCCCCTAAATGGAGTCTTGGTGGCTTGTTGTTGTGAACTCCCTAAGTTAGTGATCTTGTTCATCATCATGACTTGACTCTTGGTAAGGCCATTTATTGCTTCTTCAATCCTTTGCACCCATGGAGCGCTAATATCTTGAGTGGGATCAACATTCTCCAAAGTTATTGGTTTGGTTTCAACCTTGGATCTTGGGGCATAAAAAGGTTCTAAGTTGCAGGATGAAATATTAGCCTCAATTTTTGCAGCCATCTCTTGGGCCTCTTCAAGAGTCTTTGGGGCCTTGTCCTTGAGCATGAATCCAAAGTGTCTTGGGAAGGCCTTCATGTAGAGGAAAATCAAATTATCTTTTAAAGGGTGAAGTTTGATAGGTATTTGTTGGAGAAAATTTTCGAACTTCACATCAAACTCTTTGACAATTTCATTCTCTATCTTCTTTATTTCAGTAAGTCACAACAAAAATAAGTTAGGATGTTCTTTAGCACCCATATGTTTAGAAATGTCTCTTAAAATTTATCCTAGGTCTTAATACTTTGCTAGGGAGACTATTGTACCACCTCCTAGCGTCATCCATGAAAGTGGATGAGAAGAGTTTCATCATTACATCTTCATCTTCATCACTTATAGGGTTAAGTTGGAAAAGGCCCAAAGGTTATCCAAATGCTCTTCGATAGTAGTCACATTATTACTATAAAACTTGGGAAACCACTTTTCAAACTTAGGAGGCATCCACCAAGGGTATCCTGGGATAACATACATGTCTAAAGGCTTGAAGATATTGGATACCCATTGTTTTTAATCCATTTGAGATAAATGAAGGTTTTCATCGAATAAGGATTTTACTATAGGTGACTTGTGAGGAACCCTTCTCTTGTAGGTATTAGGAGGGTTAGTGTACCTCCTTGATCTTTGTGGAGTCGTGCGATGATCCCTCTAGGATCATCAAAGGAAGGTGAGGGAACTACCCTCAATGGAGTCACTAGGTAAACTTGTAAGATAAGGGCTTCTAGAGAACTTTACCAAATATTTGTGTTGAAAGATTAATTGTTGAAAGATTAGTTGTTAAAATATTGGTTGTCATTGAATTGTTGAAAGATTGGTTGTCATTGATATCAACCCTTGAACAAAAAGTTAATAGGTTTCATGTCAAGGTAAAGTAGTTGTAAACAAAAGCCAACAATATGCATGTCAATTGCATGTTAAAGTAATTGTAAACATAAGTTAACAAGTTGAATGTGAGTTGCATGTCATCATGAGATCCTCATTAAAACACAAAGAAGAGTCAATTGAAAATTATTTCTGGTGAATACAGATTGGCATATCTGAGGCAGTGAGAGGAAGTCAGTGAAGTCTAGTGAAGGAAGAAACTTGCAGGATCCGAGTGCATGGAGAAAAATTTACAGGCACAAGTAGCTTGAGTAAATCTACGGGTTTCAGGAGGAAAAGGGCAGACATCCGCAGGTTGTAGTGAGGAAAAGTGCGAACATCCACGAGCATACAGTGTAAGGGTCATGGACCGACGAGGAAACATTGTTGAAGATCATATATCTAAAACTCAAGTCAGCTACAGGTTGAAGGTATGTATTCATGTGTGTGTAAGGGTGTGTATTTTGAAGAAATAAAAAACTCAAGAACATATATGTCTTAATGATTCATAATCATTTGATATGGATAACTCTCTTATGGATCTTGGTATGAGGTATATGTGGTTATAGTCTTGATGAGATATCAATATCATTAGTATCAACAAAAATGTAAGAAACAATAAAAACAACAGGTTCTCAGTGACAGAGGTAGTGATAGATTGGTTGTAACACACCCAACCTCTTAAATGGCTTTTTAAGGAATGGGGCATCAAAATTTTGTTTTCCTGATCCATATCAAATCTTAGTTCCACTATCTCCATCAAATTATTCTCGCTAATAGATTTCTAAGGACTGTCTCCATGCTCAAATTTGAGCTCAGGATTGGGAGATCTGCCATTCCAAAATTCTTTTGGGGTTAATATTCATGGGCCACATGGCACCTACGTGGATCCAACTCATTCATATCACCCCAAATTATTCGATATCCTGAAGCTCCTTGTGCTCCTAGGTATATGGCATAGATCCATCCACCATTAATCGAAGGTGGTTCCTTATCCTTGGGAACACATATGTTTAAGGTAAAATTCGATGTTCGATGCTTTTGGGTCCGCATAGTTTGACAACCCAAATTTCCCAAAGTAATTTTATTCTAAAGTCCCGCAGGCTTTCCACGTGGCTTTGGCCTTCGGGCCTTTTTGCACCACACTATTCCAAATCCTCTGAAGTCACGGAGTCCCAGACTTCTGAAGTCTTGGTACTTCACCATTCACGTGGCCAGGCGGACATGTACCAGGGACTGACATGCGTTGAGGGGAAGGGGTGACACATGCCCTCGTTAGAGGGTTATATGTGTCATGTTCTAATGGGCCCAATGGTCTGCAAAAAATCTGTATCCAAGTGAAACATGACACCTCTATTGTGGGTCCACATCACCCTGGGCGACGTCAGCGAGCCACGTCGACCCCTAACAAAGCCTTCTAACATTCTTCTGATCTTAAAGTCAAGATATGTCCACGTAGACCCCTCAACATACGACTCCCGTTACTTCAGAGGTTCGACGTTCAAGAGTTTTTCTATGAAAACTCCCCATTGCTCTCGGAGTTGGTCAATGTCAGGTTGACCACATTTTATATCTAAGGGTTAAGGAGGATCCTGAAGGGTCCTCAGATCCATGACTCACATCACCTCGTCGATTTAGCGTTCGAGAGTTTTGAAAGTGTCACACCCCCAAATCCTCTGGAGTGTCTAGTCTCCGGATTATAATATTTGGTGACACATGTCCATAACGATGGACAACTGAGATGGACTCCGCTGTTCACGATTTCGGGAGCCTTCACAATTTAATGTCCCTTTTCCAAATTCCTCTAGAGTGTCGAGTATCTAGACTACGGGATCTCCTGCCACGTGGACGAAACAAATAATTGCTAGAGATGACACATGGCAAGGCAAAGATGACACATGGCAAGGCAGAGAGGACACATGAAAAGGCATAGATGACACATGGCAGGGCAGAGAGGACACATGGCCCCTTCATTGGGTGACATGCGTCACATGTTAATGGACCTATAGGGTCTGCGAAATGCCCAAATCTAGGTGACACATTTCTCTTTGATTGTGGGTCCATGTTAACCCCCCTTTTTCCTTAATGCACGCATACTCCACGAAGTCCCGAAATCTCTCCATGTGGCCTCGACCATTTGACGATTGACGTTCGATGTTTGATGTTCTACGTTGAATGTCAGCGTTTGGCATTCAACATTCTACATTGAACATCCCTCTACGATACTACCCCCAAATCCTTCGAACTCCCGAAATGGTCAACGTCGAACTGACTATATCGTAGATCCGATGGTTGGAATACTTCTCGGCCATCCTCAGATCTACCGCCCATATTAACTTCAGGCTTCGAGACTTTGGGGGATCAGTTTCCCTTCTGACGAATACCAAAATTCATTAAATTGGCAAAGACTGAAGGATTCGAGGGGTTAACACCTGCGCTAATTCTCCAAATCCAATGGTCATGACATACCTTGGATCCTCCTGAATGGATCTTGTCTGCTCATCTTCCAAACGAAAAGATCTCCCCTTTCGAGACTTGAATCTCGCTATCCTTCTTGAGCTTCGTCAGTTCTGAAAGACTTAGGCTATGGAACAGACTTTTCTCTCTTTCTCCTGAGCTTAACAAACTCCTTCTCTTAGGAGACTCAAAACAACTGGGAATGTTGACATACATATGGGAAACTAAGCCCAAGGTCGATGAACTCACAGTTCATTTGCTTAAACTTGAGCCACTACAGGGCTCAAGCATTTACGCGTACAAACCATATAGTTCCTTACTTACTTAAATACACAATCAAGACAAATATAAGGGAGCACAGTCTGACCATCAAGCAACATGCACATCCCTGAAACATTCACAGGATATCCAACTTTATTTTACAGTTACAACTCAAATATACAGGGTATGAGAATACTTATCTATTTTCGATTGTATCCAACTAACTGACTGTGGGTGTTCGCCTTTCCACCCAACCATAGGCTCAGAGGCATTCAATCTTAGCACTATGGCCACCCCCATGTCGTGCCACGATATCACCAGGGAACTATGCCATTTATCATAGACCTTCTCTCTATCACAACATCCCTATGAGGTTTATCAGATGCTTCCCCAACATCAAGCTCAGAACCTTCCTCTTTTCTTCTGCATGTCTGGATAGTGCGTTCTCCTTTGTGCATGCATTCTTGTCTAGTGTCTCTCATTCTCTCTACAGATCTCCACACACGTGCCTCTTCCTCTCTGTGTCTTCTCCTTGTCTCAATTTTCTGTATATATTTTCCCAGGATGGTCCTTGACCTATCCTATTCCTTCTGTCAAAAGGAAACTTAGGTTGTCCTGGTATGCCAGACCCTGCAGTACTTCGGGCCGACATTCTTCAGTCAGACCATGCTTCCATTCATGGGGGTGGTTGATTATCCAACCACTAGTCCTTCCTTCATTAACTTATTCCTCTCCTTGGGATCCGAATGAGGCTTATTATCCCAACAAAGGGAATTTGGGTCATTTTAACTAATGAACCAAATCCTCAGTTTCCTCATTCTTTCCTCTAGTGATATCATGGCCAATACTTCAAGGCTTCACCCCCACAGTAAGTTATTTTCAATTGAAACAATAATACATTTACTTTTTTCACATGCCATAGCATGGTAATCATAATTAATGATTAATTACAAGCTGGGGGAAATAAGGGTGTTACATTGGTCTACATTTATATTTTAGGGTGGTTAGATGGGGCAAGGAAAGGGGGTTATAGCATCCTTTCGGTTGGATTCGGTAAATTAGGGAGTTGGAGCTTCCTTCAGGTTGCAAATTGTAAATAGGGGGCTGGAGCCTCCTTCCAATTGTAGCTAGAGAAATAGGAAGTTGGTGCTTCCAATGAATGTACTCTTTGATAAATAAGAAAAACATTCAGTGTTTTTTTCCCACATTGGGTTTCCACGTAAAATTCTGGAGTACTGTGTTTATATGCTGTCTATGCATTGAATTATGGTGTTTTGAATGCTCATGATATTTATTGGAGGTTTAATATTGTGATTAAAAGTACTAATTGTGCTCATACCGATTCACCCCCCCTCTCAGTATTCCAACAATTGGTATCTGAGAAGTTCCTTCAGGAAGTAGTATAACCACTAGAAGGAGATCATGGAATACACTAAGATTGGAGCACCAATGCTTGACGGTCATAACTATAAATTTTGGAATAAAAGGATGAAAACATATTTACTGGAAAAATGATTTGATGTTTGGAAATCAATAGTATATGGGTATACAACACCAACCACTCCCCCAATTGGTAGAGATGGAAATAAACTCAACGAAAACAACTCAAAGGCTACAAGTACTATTTTGAGAAGTCTAGTTGATTAAGTGTTTGTCAAGGTTATGCATTGTGACAGTGCAAAGGATCTTTGGGATAAACTCCAAAAGATTTATGGAGGATATGCCAAAGTCAAGGAAGCTAAGCTTCAAATCTTCAGAGCTAAGTTTGAACAATTGAAGATGAAGGAAGATAAATACATTGCAACTTACCTTTCACGAGTTGACGAAATAGTTAACACTATTAAGGGATTGGGAGTAGAAGTTGATGACTCAGTGGTTGTTCAAAAGGTATTGAGGTCTCTTTCGATGAGATTTGATCCTAAAATATCATCCATAGAAGAAAGATAATATCTCGATACATTGAGCATGGATGAGCTGCATGGAATATTTATATCCTATGAAATGAGAACATAATAGGAGAGCCCAGTCACGATGGAAAAAACTTTCAAAGCATCCAAGAAGACAAAGAAGAAGACCAAGAAAAAATCAAAACCATGTTGCAACTGTAGTGATGATTCAGACGAAGATGAAGAGATGGCTAACTTCATAAGGAAATTGAAGAAAGGAAACGACAAGTATAAAGGTATGCTTCCATTGAAATGTTTTAATTGTGGTGGTATTGGTCATTTTGCTTCTAAATGTTCTCATAAGAATAAATACAGTGATAAAGAAGAATCTTCTAAAAGGGAAAAAAAATATCAAAAGGGAAACAAGAGAATAAACAAAAATAAATTCTTCAAGAAAATTTTTTACTCAAAGGAGGACAGTTCCTCATTAGACGAGGAGGATAATGATAGTGAAAGTGATTCAAAAAGAGTACTCTTCATGGTAGTAGAATATTATTATGAAGAATAAGGGGAATTCAAACTCAGAGAAGAGATAATCAATGCATTAGAAGAACTCATGAAAGAAAGAAAGAAAAACAAGTCACTCAAGGCGTAGTTAAAAATGAAAGAGGGATCTCAGAATTCCAACTCTGAAGAAATTGAGCAGATGATCAAGAGTGTAAAAATTAACATAGAACAAGAAAAAATAATTGAGGAAGTACTTAGAAGTTAGTTAGAAGAAAAGGAGAAAATGATTGGAAGCAAAAATAGTCTCTTTAAGGAAATATCTTCAAAAGAAAGATATGCAACATAAGAGCACCATAGTATTGGATCAAATCATCAGTAGTCAAAGACCATCAAATGACATATCCAGACTAGGATACAATCAAGTACATAATGAGAAAGGATCAAACTCCAAGTTAATAGAACAAGAAGCAGAATAAAGAAGCTATGCAGAGATTGTCAGAGATTCTGTCAAGAAGGAATAATGCAATCCCCCAAAGAAAAACATTGTTACACCTCAAAATTACTCACTTCGATAGTGTCGCAAGTGTCGTCATTACGAGTGTTGTAAGTGTCGCATCTTGTTCGCAATTATCACATATTGAATACAAGTGTTGCAAGTGTCACACACATCATACTACCATCTTTCATATGTCGTGCCTCTAACGACATCATAAAGACACTTAAGACACCTCAAAGGTTAGTTTGGAAGAAGAGAAATCACTTGATAGGAGGTACAAGTCTTTTGCCATTGGAAAAACCACTAAAAAACTGAATTTTGGAGAGGAGCGCTCCCCTACCCACTGTCTAGGAGTGTTGGTGCTTTTTGAGCCTCTTTGGGGGAGTGTTTGAATGCCCTGTTCACCCTTATGGGGGAGTGCTACCCCTTTTCTGAGCAAATTTTGGGTTTGTTGAGGCAAATTAGGGAAGAATCCCTCAATTCCTAAAGGTGGTTGGATTCAAATGGATGGTCAAGGCATGATCTTAGGGGAGATACTCAACTGAAGGAGAGGAATCCTCAACTTATCCCAAAGATCTCTCAAGTTCTTGGACCTCTCCAAGGTTATATAAAGAGGCCTTCTCATGGTGAAAGGTACAATAGAGACTAGAGATTGACACCAAACTTATGATCCTATAAGTGGTATTGACAGAAACAATGGAGGTTCAGAGAATTACATCAAACTTATGGTCTCATGAGTGAGATGTCATCAAAGCAATTAGTGGATATTACTTGAGCAAAGGGGTTGGACAAGGAGAACTGATAGAAGCTGTTGCAACTTCATTCAAAGGATTGTAAGTACTTTTACTTGTTCTCATTAATAATCAATGCTTGGCCTGTTTATTTCAAACTTATGCTTGTTACATATGAGTTTGTCTGCAGTAGATGGATCTATATTTGAGCTAATCTCAGTAGAGTAGGAAGTCTTTTGTACCTTTGTTTGTTTTATAGGGCCTATCAGGGAGCTCAAGATCGAAGCTTAGCTTGGACTTTGCAGGGACAAATGTCGTTAATAAGGTACATATCTTTCTTCCTCTCCTTCGTATGTTAGCTTGATTAGATCTAAAAGGATGTCAGTGTCCATGTTAAGCACTTTTCTGTCTTGGCCTTAGGAGTCTAGAGACCAAGAGGGAATCCACTTGTCCACAGGGGGATTCGCCTACAACAGAAATTGGCGACTCCACTGGGGAGGATACTCTGATTTTTGTTTCCATTCCTAGATCTTGTTTTGGCCCTTTGCCAACTGATTTGATCTTCTCCATATTGTCTTTTTTATTCTTAGATTGGTTTGATTTCCTCTTTATGTCATCATGATCACCTTGATTGATTGAATTTTCTTGAATTTTTGAGTTTTTGGGAACTTTTCTGAGCTTTTGTAGTAGAGCGCTCCCCTACCCTTGTTAGCAGAGCACAAACACTCCCTGTTGGTCTTACACAAAGTGTTGGAGCACTCTGGTACCCCTTACACCAGAGCACTATCCCATTTTCAGTGAAAAACCCTCTAGTTTTTCAATTTTTGGGTTTAGTTTTTACCTTTTGCATTTGCTCAGGGTCTCATACTCCTAGTCCATCTTGGTATTGGCCTTCAATACCCTATTTTCTAAGGATTCATCCCCTTTCGTTTGGATTTTTTGTCATTTCTCTTACTTTGCAATAACTCTTTGTCCTTCATGATTTGGGGTCAATTTGTCGTTTTCTTCTCGTTTATCTGAGTGAGTGAAAACTTTGTAAGGAGTTTCAAAGGTCCTTTGTACTTTTCTTTCTGATCTTTGAGTCATCTTGTCCAAGCTCTTTCTCCTTCCTTTTGATTTGTTGGTTTTCTGTTTCTTGTTTGATCATAACAAGGGTGTCTTTTGGTTTATGTGAAGTTTGCTTCCAGATTGCTTAAATGTCACAACTCTTGAAGTCCGATTAGCATAAGAAGCTTTACATCTACTGGTTATCAGTCACATATAAACATTTTAGCATTGCATTGGATTCCTTATTGAGGACTATTGCATGAGGTCATTTCATCTTAGTGTTTGACAGTGAAAGGAAAATCCTTCTTCTTCCCTTAATTAGACATTCATTGAAAGAAAAGATTGCTTATCATTTCTTATGCATGTTTTGGGAAATGAGTCATAATATCATCAGTATTCACTCTCATACACCTCTGAGTAAACAACAACCACTAAAATCAACGCTTAACTGAAATTTATCAGACTTTTTACATCTTTGTTAGCAAACCTACATTAGTTTAAGGTGTAGGGCTTTGGAATAGGTTGAAAGGATAACTTTCCAAAGCTATCAAACAAACTTAGCATCTTGTGATAGAGAGAGAAAATCCAATTGTTGTATAGGATTTCTGGGATCCCCTTCTCACATAGGGTTTATGCAGGAGGTCGCATTCGGGTGAGTTACGGAGATTATCCCTCCGTGGTTCAATTATTTGTATTGGTCGGATCGTATATTCGGGGTCACTTGAGGGTATACCCATGATTATGTCTGGGAGCCTCTCGAGTTCATTTTGGACTTGTTATCCTACCCATACATTCAGATCGGACTGTCGACTGTACCCACCCAGGGGCTGACTGCGAATTGGTGACCTTAGTAGCCATAATATTTAGGGTCTCACACAAGGTGACGATGAAGGGAAGTCTCACTGTACCTGGAATAGACGTTGGTCAAACTCACTCGGGATCCTTGGAGGGTAAATCCACAATTACTGTGTGGAAGCTTGCACTGAGGCATAAGTCCATTAAGCAAATCACCAACATAACTGATCCACCCACTCTATCCCTGCCTCTTCCTATTTTGATCTCGCAACGTTAGATTTCATCACCAACTAGTGGTTTCATTGTGGGAAGGTTTTTTTGATTGTTTGCTTCTCAGATTCATAGCGTGTGTTGTTTGTACTACTTAGTGGACCTTAGGTCAAGTCAGTGTTAATGGAATCAAATCCTAAGAGTACCAATGGAAGAACCCGTTGTCTTGGGGAACCTTACACCTTTCCTTCTTTTGGAAACTTTGGTTCTCCATACTGTTGGAGCCGCCCTTGTTTTTTACCTTCCAAAAAATTTTCAATTTTTGAAATTTGAAATCTAAGATTGATTTTCTTGTTCCTTCTGAGATCTTAAAACTCTGAAATCTTGTCGCCTGAACATAAATGCTTTTCCTACTTTAAAGAAAAAAAAATCCATTTTCGCAAGTATGTTTGCTCTTTTGTTTTATTTCGGGATATCGCAAGTCGGATACTTTAATCTTTGAATTCACAAATCCCGAGTCGCGAATGCTGCGAACTCACCTTTAATTTTCACCCAAGACTTTAACTAGGGTAAATCTTGTAACTCATGAATGGACGTTGTCATGAGTTCGCGTCTCGACATTCGTCAAACCCAAGTTTGTATTCTTACAACCCCGAGAGCCGCGAACGCGATAGTTCTTGCGATAACCTTGGTCAAGGATTAAAGGTAAAAAAACTAACCATGGTTAATTTTGGTGCTCGGCATTTCTCCACTCGTCACTTTCTTTCATAAAGTTAAGGCATCTAAAAACCCGACTCACAAGGTTGTGACATGATTATGGCAAGATTAAATAGTAACCTAATCTAAGATTTTATTCCCGTATTTTGAGCCTTAATTATCGCCACATCGCGGTATCGCGACTCGGCATACCTTTCTCCAAAAAATCTGTCTTCGAACTTCCGAGTCGCGATATGGAAAATAAAGTAATTATGCAATTAAGGACGCTCCAAATCATGATTACTATAAATTGAATCCAATTCGGCCTTCGCAGTCTCGCGAGTCAAAGAGTCAAAATGTTAAAAGGAAATTCACGATGCAGCGAACAACGAGAAAATTATTTAAGTCGCTAAGATTTGAAATTTTAAAATAAAACGAGATGCGTCCCATCCCGTGCATCGAGGTTTGCGCATTTCCCAAAGCACCTGCTGCTCTCCATACCCCGACTGCCTGTCAAGCTGCCAAACATTGATGACATTAATGAAGGATTAGGGTAAATTCACGAATAAACAAGATCGGATTTACGCAATAAATTGTTTCTAATTGCGATTTGACAGACTTAATTCGAATAGTACAAAGTTTTCAAATATATACGGGATTTTCATTCTATTTTAAACATTTTTCATAAGCGCACGGAGCTCACCTTTCTCCGAGTGAACTAATCTCTGCATGTATACACAGGTCTATCGCAAAAGAGCAAAAACACAGGTTTCAGACATGGCTCCAAGGAGAGTAGCGAAGGCGAATATCGAGGTTGCAGGTCAAGGCCCAGATAATGTCTCCAACACTTTGCCCCGGAGCGGCGGTTCAATCCCTAGCTGGTCGTTCGTTTCAGATATTCTACAATCTGAGTTGGTAAATTACTCAGACTCCGATGACAATGATAACGAAAAAGATGACCTGAACACTAAATACAAGATAGTTGTTCAGTCTGGAATGCACCTGGTTGCAACCAGGCCACGGTTGCTCCCATACTACGACATGATCCGATGGGCATTGGATCACGTAGACCTACCCACCAGAACTATAATAAACGACCTACGGAACACAGTCGGGACTTTTAGACCAGAGCATATCCAAACTATGTACAATCTCCCAGCCACATCTGAATACACATATAACGCTGAATTCCTGGAGGGATTCAAAAAGAAGGAATGCACTGAGTTTGACAAAACCATGCCCGGTTTGATAAAAGATTGGGTTTTGCGCTCTGCAAAATTCAGAGTAAACGACCAAGACACCTATTCAATTGCTTCGCTGGAGCCACAATATATGTATGTGGCGATGATGATGTGCCGACTGTTTGGAAAGGAGGATACAACGCATTTCTATGTTGCCTGGGTACCTCTCATATTTCAGGTAGCAGAAGGTTGCTCATTTAATTGGGCGAAGATACTCTCAGACAGTCTTTTCAACCGGGTCACCGATTACCGAGAGTAGAAAGAAAACAGAAGACCATCCTCTTTTTTCGTGTCTGTGTATATCATGGATGCAATATGTTCTATGACTCCATTCCCTTTGATGAACTGGGCTTGGAGTCCAGCCCAAGAAAAGCCTGTACACAAATACCACGACAAGCTGTGGGAAGGTAAAGCAGACAAATTTATTTACGAAGTTTTCAACTGGGTGATGGTGCCCCTGCACATCGCCATTTTTGGTCGTTCGCCACCTCGCATCTCAGATAGCATTGCTGCAAATCTGAGTGGTATCATGGACTGGTACGTAGAAGCAGAGTTTTCCTACTTCAGAGTGTTCGGAGCTGCTGTTCCACCTCTTGCGCTACCACAGTTCATCCTCGACAAGCTGGCATGTCGCGAGATTGCCCGACAAACAGTGATCGACGGAGTAAGTAAAGAGCTGAAAGCATCAACGAAGAAGGTATGGCCGTTTTTCCCCGTTCGGCTAAATTCTTATTCTTTATTGGATTTTGGACATGCTAAAGCTGAGGCTGCAACCTTAGAAGGCTTGAGTTTGGCCTCTATTGAGTATAAAAAGTATGATCCTCAGAAAATTGTAAGCACTCATTTGTCAAATTGTGGGTTGAAGAAGTTTGAACACGAGTGTTCACCCTCAGATGATATTTTCTGAGGGGCAAGGTCCTGTGGGGAAGTGCTAGTTCGGATCAGATCTTTAGCACCCGAGGACACGACCTCTGTTCTAAAGTTTCAGGAGCATAGAAAAAGATGTCTCCCCGTTGTGCTGGGAGGTTTGGGTCTTTCCAAAGAAAAAGGGAAGGATGCTGAATGTTCCGAAGAGCAAATTCCTAGCCCCGAAAAACACCAGGAAGGGGGGTCTGGGAAGAATCTCGAAGCCGAGGAAGAGACCGAAAATCCATCCAAGGAACATAGTCCAGAGACGGAAGTTAAGAACACAGACCCGCCAGAAACCCAGAATCTCGAAACTGAGACGAAGACCTCGGATCCTCCGAAGGAGCAGGACTCAGTCGTCACACCAGGAAAGGCAGCGAAACAGATCGGGGAACCCATTACTTTTGTCACCCCCTTGCAGTCAACGCAAGGGAATATAGAAGAGGGATAGATTTTCGGTGAGGAACTAATGCCTATCAGAGCGGAAGAGCTTCCCCCAAATGAGTTCTTCTTTGACAAAAAGAGGAAAGCAGTTGTGAAAAGGGAGTTCTACTAGGATGAAGGATCAACAGATAAAAAATTCAAAGTGATGATAGATGGAAAGAATAAAAAGAGTGAGGAATTCGCCACAGAGATCGCAGGGACGCTAGGAGCGTATGCGTCGGCAAATCAATTCTCGGTCGGGATGTTGAAAAATCAGCTCAAAAGAAAAAATTGCCTGATCAAAACACTCGAAGCCTGAGTAGCTTCGGCCGCAGAAAGCGCTAAGAGTCAGGCGAGTGGAGAAATAGAATTAGCCCGATTGGCTGATCAAAAGGAAATTGAAGTCCTCAAAACCAAGTTGGAACAAGCGAATTCAGCGATCCGAGATGGTCGAGTACAGGCAAGTCAGTAGAGGAGTATGATCACAGGGTTACATGATCAGTTAGAGGTTGCTGAAAGCAAGATGATCGACGTCGAGGGGTTTAAATCCAGAGCGATTGATATCAAGGGCAAGATCTCTTCTGTACAACAAAGTCTATTAGACAAAGTGGGGGTGATCCGAGAAGATTGCGTGTTAATGCATCGTATTTCAGAAAATCTGACTGTCAAAGAAAGGAACGCAGAGGCTGCTCGGGTCGCTTTTCAAGAGGTAGTGATAGCTACCAACAACAGGTTTTCGACAGATTCTCCAGGACTCACCATCGCTGAACAAACAAGAGGTAATATTCTGTTAAAGGATTGGGAACATAATATTACCTTAAGAAAAGAACAGGCTCAAAAAGTAACTAATTCATTACAAGAAGCCTTCAATGCCATAGATGGCGAGCTGTTAGGAATGGGAAATGGAGGTGACTCCGAGATACTAAGGCAAATGAATGTAGATCAGATCTCCCTCGATCTAAAGGAAAAGAACGAAATAGATTCGGTGGATATCTCTAAGATGGACAGGGTAGATATGGTTCAAGTTGATAAACATTTGATTCAACCGAGCGCACGACTCAACGCTCTTCACATCAGTGACGCACAAATAGGTGATAAACTTCCACAGTTGGCTCGAGAGTGCTATTTCGCCGAGGCCAGATGTCAAGCAGAGCCTTCATAGCTTGTATCCTAGTTCGTGGAAAAATGTATCATATGTACCAAATCCACGCAAAGACAAGCACCTGGCACTTTTTGAAAATAGAGTAGAAGAGATGGAGTGATTTCGCTCCTAACAACTGCCAAACGGAATCGTCACAGCTTGTATCTAGTTTAGGGACAAATGTATCATATGCACCTAATCACGTAAAGGCAAGCACCTGACACTTTTTGAAAATAGAGTAGGAGAGGGCAAATTTGTATAAATAGACACAAAAAGAAGTACACAAGGCTGGACCTTTTTGGTATCGATTGTAATAGAGTTTTACATTGGAAGAAGTTAATATACAAGCAATTTGAGGATTCTCGATTCCGTCCAGATTGTATTATCAAGTTTGCTTCTTTGTGCTTTATGTTTCATTTCATTTCACTCATTCATAACTGATATGCTTTGTTATAATTTAGTACGACCACTACTATAACAAAATAATTCTGGTTTTCTGTCTTTGTCTATTGTTTTTCCTCTGCACCGGCTATCAGCGGGTGTAAGACCAATTCGCATTTTCAGAATTGTACGTTTATTCTCTGCTACATCGGTTATTTTCTCACCAATTTCTTCTTCTGTTTATATGTGACTTTTCCTTTGACAGGGACCTCATGTTATACGCAGCTAAATGTTTCTCTTTCGCATCACACTTTATATTAAATTATAATACAGTTACGGGAAAGGGCCTTCTTTTGCAATCCTTATTTCATTTAGAAAACGTAAAAAATCTCTCTTTATTTCGACCAAATTGAAACAGCACTGAAATATCTCCTTAAATTTTTTCCTACGGTTACTGTCCCTCAATGACTGTACCTACAGCTACGCAACCTAATATTGAACCCGGGCTATCTAATCAAACACATATTGCTTTAAATCTTTTCGATTCAATCCTCAAAACTGCTAACACCCGTGAACAACTCGAGCGTTCATGGGCAGCCATTGAGTGGGATATAACTGCTCAAGAGAAGTTGGAAGCTAGACGATGAGAACGTGGAAATCTGCACTAGTTTCCCATACCGAAGGTGATTTTATCCTCGTATTCATCTTTCACATACTTTCGGATGCCTTGACACTGTACTTTAAGCCTTAGTACATACTCAGGAACAACACATACATTGCACACTGAGTCTTCCAGGACTCACCATTGGATTACTGGTTTAGTTGTTTCCCACTCCGGTGATCTCGAATCCTCCCAGTGCCTCAACTGCACCTAATACTTTAGATGTTAGTACACCACCCCCACATCAACCTCATGTTGACTTTTCATCTTCTTCACACATTAAGTCTCCTTCCCTTTCTCCTTTTTTTTTCTAGTGAAAGCTCTAAAACAAGTAGCCAGATTGATTAGAATAAGAAGAAACGAAAAGCAAAGAAGAAGACGAGCTCGAAAAGGACCAAGGCTCCAACAATATCAAATGTTGGATCCAAGCAACCAACTACTGTTAATAGTACTGGGAGTGTTGACGAGGTCAACAAGATTAAAATAAAGAATCTAAAACCCAAATTCCCTTACAGTATTTGTAAGGGTGATCATTTTCTAAGGGATTTTGGTGGTATTCCCAAAGTCTTAGAAATGTGTTCCTCAACGTCATCGACCTCTGCTAGACATGCTGGTGATGCCTCGTCAACTAGTGACGTTCAAGTTGGTAAGAAGAAGACAATTGTCAATTTCCCTTGTATGTTATGAAAAGGTGATCATTATTCTCACCTTTGTCGTCACATGGACGAGGCTTCTTCTCTTTTGGAAAAACTTCAACTTCCAAAAGGTTATCGTAAGATTTCCCCCAACCCATCGTTAGTTGATGGATTGGTGAATCCAGTTCCATCTCTGGTCAGTCCGGTTGATCAGGTGGTCAATCTAGTTTTCTCCTCGATTGAACCACAAACCCAAGTAGCTGATCCAGTTCCATCATCGATCAACCCTACTCTTCATCAAAAGAGTGTAACCCAAGTAGTCGATCCATTTTCATCCTTGGTCGACCCTACTCTCCCATTAGAGAGTGACACCAAAGCGATTGATCCATTTCCACCCATCGACCCCATTCTCCCCTTGGAGAATGAAACCCAAGTGGTCGATCTAGTTCTGTCATCGATCAATCCCACTCCTCCTTTGACGAGTGCCAAAGTGGCTGATCCAATCCCTTCCTCGGTCAGTCCCACCCTTCATCCAAAGAGTGCCAAAGTGATTGCTCCATTTACATCATCGGGCAATCATACTCTTCCTCTGAAGACTGCCAGTATGGTCGATCCAATCCCATCATCGGTCGATCCGACTCTCCCTCTAGAGAGAAAACCCAATACTGCCCACATTTTTATCGTTGATACAGAATCTACCATGCTGGGGGGCATTCCTCCTTCTCCCGTGAAACCCCCTCCAAGCAATGAGGTCATCATTTTTGATTGGGGTTCTCTAACTGGACCTTGTCTTCCTTCTCACATTCCTTTCCAGATTACAGTACAGGTTTGTGGTCGGGACGTTCCTCAAACGCTGATAGATGAAGGTGCGTCCGTTAGTATTTTGTCCTCTATTGCTTGGCACGCTTTGGGTTGTCCTTAGCTTGCACCAGTTACACAAAATCTATTAGCTTTTAACATAAGAACTAGTCAACCTTTAGGGACCCTTCCTCAGTTCTTGGTAACTTTGGGAGGGAAAATTGTCTTTATTGATGTCATGGTAGTCCGAGACCCCTTGGATTTCTCTTTACTCCTTGGGCGGGATTATGTCTATTCCATGAAAGCTATTGTGTCCACTCTTTTTTGTGTGATATATTTCCCTCACAATGGAATAATTGTGACTATTAATCAACTTTCCTTCATCGGTCCTGACTGGATTACCTCCCTGAATGGTTCTTATATGATGACAATATCACCCCCGCCGCATGTCAATTATGTGGCGTTGTCTCCCATGACTTCAACTTCTGATGATTTGTATCCAATAGTTGACATGGTGATCTCTTCGGTAGGGTTATTGCAGCCTGATCTCCTTACCCCTGTCGTGACCCTCGACATGTGTTCCTTCCAGAGTGATTTTCTTCCATCCAGTGAAGATCTCTTGGAAGCCATGACTGAGTTTTGTCCCTTGACATGGTGTCCTTCCAGAGTGTTATTCTCTTGGAATCCATGATCAAGGAGAGTCCACGAGCACAGTTTCTCTTCTCTGTGGCAAGATCGTTAAAAAATGAAACAAAGATCACGAGCACAATTTTTCTTCTCTGTCGCAAGCTCGTTAAAAAATGAAACAGAGGTCACGAGCACAATTTTTCTCCTCTGTATCAAGCTCGTTAAAAAAATGAAACAAAAGATTTGGGCATAGTTTTCCTCTATGTAGAAAGCTCGTTAAAAAATGAAACAACAATCTGCAGATTGAATATGGAGCCCTGAGCATAGTTCTTTTTCCTGTGTCAAGCTCGTTAAAAAATGACACAGTCAGCTCCCTTGAACCTTCTTTTCATCCACTCTTATCCTTTTTCTCCATTTAGTAGAGAAATTGGTGACAACCTCACAGTCGGTGAATGAATTGAAGCTTGGAGGGCATGTCTCCAGCCTTTGATGATCATTCTGGAGCTAAGCCACTAGCTTTCAAGTTGGGGGCATATCGAGCTTGGTCTTTGTTCTTTCTCGTGCTTGAAAAAACACGAGAATGTAACTAAGTAGACTTTTATTACTTTTTCAGACTTGCATGGATATACGAAAAAGGAACCCTTTGGAGTTTTCTTTAAGCTCTTTTCAGACTCTCTAAACATGAAAAGATTGTCGAGTGATCTTGCTTCCTTTCCCACTCGTTAAAAGGTTTGAAATGACGTCTTTCGAGTGATAATTTATCTCTTTTTCAGCCTCGTGAGACTAACATTACGAAAAAGGACAAAATTGGAGTCGTCTTTAAGTTGTTTTCAGACTCTCTAAATATGAAAAATCACCGAGTTTACCTTCTTTGGACTCGTTAAAAGATCATACATTGAAGGGACCATATGGGACCGAACCCATACTTATTCTAGTTCGCTAAACAAAGGAAGAGGGACTTACTGAAGGTGAGTCATATCGAGCATGTGTTACCCTCCTCGAGCTTGTTAAATTAAAAAGAGGTACTCATCTATCTAGATAGGGGAAAAATCGAAAGAAGCAAGCCAAACAGTTTTTTGAGAACACTACCAATAACTCTTACGGTCGCCCTTGAACACAACACTTTGTATTTGCATGCATTTTAATCTACTAAACCTCTGCACTGAGCCAATCCTCCGAGTTTCTTTTACTCCTTTGGGTCACCTGACGAAAGTCACAACATCCACTGTATCATCAAAGTTTTGGTCCATGTTAAGTTTCTGCTGTTGTGCCTCAGTGTTCAAGGGAAGTATCTACCTTGAGAGTCAACCATCACAAATATCTTGTTTCAATACCCATGTCAGTCCATGTTCATTTGATCTACCAATTACATCTTTATGTCCATTTTGTGTCGTTGATGGGGGATACATCAAGGCCCTCCTTCGATAAGTCTATTCTTGTCGACTTTAGCACATTATCCAAGAACTAGACTTAGAAACTAGTTAGTACCTTGGGACTTGCATGCCTCAATGGAAGGCCTCCTTATGTCCGACAATGGGTTTACATCATTGACCTCTGATCGGATGATTCCATGGATGTTCGAATTCAACTCATATATTCACATTAGTTGGAATGTACTATAGTACCTTGGGAATCATTGACATCAATGGTGATTTCCCTCGTGCTTGTTAACGGTTTACATCATTGACCGGTAATCAAGTGGTTTCTACCACGTTCGACATTAGGAAATCTATTCACATGGTTAGATTTGTACTACATCGAGATCAGTAAGAATACCCTGGGTTGAGTCATCACTCTTATATGTACTTTTCCCAGGTTGCGAAGGATTTCTTTTGAACTATGATACATATACTGTTACACAGATCCACTTTGTATTGGTCGTGGCTATGTCTTGTCATCTCGTAGATCCACTATGTATTCTTCATGGTTACGATCAGTTCAGGTCATAGGAGTATAGATCCACATTGTATCTGCAGTGGCTATACCATTTTGTCAATATAATTATGGATCCGCAGTGTATTTTATGGCGGCCATACCTAAAAAGTCTTTATCACTCAAGCATAGGTATGTCTGCCTTGGGTTTTGAAACATGTCATAATATTTGTTTAATGGTTGTGTGCAACTTTTTACAGTTTCTCTGCATCCATACCCTTGCTCGAAAAATCCTACAAAGTACTTCAGTCATCATTGTCTTCTAACTTCGTACTTTGGGGGGCAATCTGTTACACCTCAAAATTACTCACTTCCACAGTGTCTTAAGTGTCGTCATTATGAGTGTTGTAAGTGTCACATCTTGTCCGCAAGTGTCGCATCTTGACTACAAGTGTTTCAAGTGTAAAAAACATCATACTGCCATCTTGCATATGTCATGCCTCTAACGACATCATAAAGACACTTAAGACACCTCAAAGGTTAGTTTGGAAGAAGAGAAATCACTTGACATGAGGTACAAGCCTTTTTCCATTGGAAAAACCACTAAAAAAGTGAATTTTGAAGAGGAGCGCTACCCTACCCACTGTCAGGGAGTGCTGACACTCCTTGAGCCTCTTTGGGGGAGTGTTTGAAAACCCTATTCACCCTTATGGGGGAGCACTACCCCTTTTCTGAGAAAATTTTGGGTTTGTTGAGGCAAATCAGGGAAGAATCCCTCAATTCCTAAAGGTGGTTGGATTCGAATGGATGGTCAAGGCATGATCTTAGGGGAGATCCTCAACTGAAGGAGAGGAATCCTCAACTTATTCCAAATATCTCTCAAGTGGTTGGACCTCTCCAAGGTTATATAAGGAGGCCTTCTCATGGTGAAAGGTACAATAGAGACTAGAGATTGATACCAAACTTATGATCCTATAAGTGGTATTGATAGAAATAATGGAGGTTGAGAATTACATCAAACTTATGATCTCATGAGTGATATGTCATCAAAGCAATTAGTGGAGATTACTTGAGCAAAGGGGTTGGACAAGGAGAACTGGAAGAAGCTGCTGCACCTTCATTCAAAGGATTGTAAGTACTTTTACTTGTTCTCATTAATAATCAATGCTTGGATTGTTTCTTTCAAACTTATGCTTGTTCCATATGAGTTTTTCTTCAGTAGATGGATCTATATTTGAGCTAATCTCAGTAGAGTAGGAAGTCTTTTGTACCTTTGTTTTTTTTACAGGGCCTATCAGGGAGCTCAAGATCGAAGCTCAGCCTGGACTTTGCAGGGACAAACGTCGTTAATAAGGTACATATCTTTCTTCCTCTCCTTCGTATGTTAGCTTGATTAGATCTAAAAGGATGTCAGTGTCCATGTTAAGCACTTTTCTGTCTTTACCTTAGGAGTCTAGAGGCCAAGAGGGAATCCACTTGTCCGCAGGGGGATTCACCTACAACAAACATTCCAGAAATAAAGAATACTCAAGAAGACAAATTCAGAAGGATTACATCAGAAAGAAGATCATCTACTCCCAAGTATCAAAGATTATTTTATGGTCATAGTTTTAATTGTGCTAATTTTGGACATAAAGCTGTACACTGCAGGGCCTATGCCAAAAACCGACGAAGCTATGCATGGTACTTAAATAATAGTTATCCCAGAAAATATTATGAAGCATACAGTAGAAACCAAAACAATTTTGGTTCATTTAAAAATGAACTAGAATTCTACAAATGCAACAATTTTGGACACATAGTGAAGAATTGCAGATTGACTATTCCACCCAGGGAATCAAAGCATAACATTAATAGTTAGATATCAGAACCACAAGAGATATGGAAAAAAAGCAGAATCAATGTTCACTTTATCTACAATCTCAACATAGGAAAAGTGATTGGTATGTTGAAAATGGTTGTTCAAAGCATATGATAGGTGACAAGAACATGTTTATAACTCTGAAGAAAGAAAGATACAGATCAAGAAATAATCATTCAGCTAAAATAATAGGTAGAGGCACAATTAAGCTTGGAAGAAAAGATTCCATGGCAAAAAATGTTCTACTCATCGAAGATCTGAAACAAAATTTGCTGAGTGTAAGTAAAATGTGTGATCAAGGACACACACTTCAGTTTGACTCAGAGAAATGTGAAATTAAGAAAGAATGATCAGGCAAGTTAGTGGAAACAACGATAAGGACCATGAACAACATATATTTTTTAATGAGATTGGAAAAGAAAGTTGTTGTTTAGGAAATGAAAATGAAATTTGGCTATGATATAGAAGAATGGGTCATATGCACTTTGACAATCTTGTCAAAACCAACAAAAAGGAAGTAGTAAAAGAAATGCTTGAAATTTCAAAGCCATCGAATACTCTATGTAACCAGTGTCTACATGGAAAATAGACCAGGACCAAGTTCAAATCAAAGGATTAGTCAATGAAAAAACCATTGGATATTGTACATACCGATCTATCTGGACCAACGAGAACAAAGGGATTAAATGGCAAACAATACTTCATGCTACTAATTGATGACTACACAAGAATGACTGTAGTTTTCTTTCTCAAGAAGAAGTCGGAGGCATTCAAACACTTCAAGATATACAAAGAGATGGTTGAAACATAGGCATAATTGAAAATCAAATGTTTGAGATCAAACAATGGTGGAGAGTTTACATCGAAAGAATTCATGGATTTTTGTGGAGAAAATGGAATAAAAAGGCAATTCTCAACAACTAGGACACCTCAACAAAACAAAGTTGTTGAAAGAAAGACCATGATAATATAGGAAATGGCCAGAACCATGTTGAAAGATTCCAATTTGGGTGACATATTTTGGGCACAAACAGTACATACAAAATTTCATATCCTGAATAAAGGAATGCTAAGAAGTAATAGTGATAAGACTCCCTACGAGCTATGGAAAGGAAGACCGGAAAATGTGAATCATTTTAGAGTATTTGGAAGCAAGTGATATATCAAAAGAGAAGACAAAAAGATTGGAAAATTCGATTCCCGAGTTGATGAAAACATATTTGTCGGGTAGTCAAGAAAAAATAAGGCATACAAGTGTTTCAATCTATGTCTCAACAGAATAGTAGAAAGCATCGATGTATAGATTGATGAGACAAGTGTACAAAATCCAAAATAATAAAGAAAAGACTCAATAGAGTAGGAAGGAGAAGAGGATTTGAAAGAAGAAGTAGAAGAAGCATAAGTGGAAGAAGAAGAAGAGCAGCTAGAAGTAGAGAAAGAGGAATATGACCAACAAAATCTTCATATATCTCCCAAAAATCCTAGTTGATGAGTGTAGAAAAATTATCCACCAGAACATATCATTGGGGATAAAGATGCAGGAGTTGAAACCTAAAGAAAATTTAACTCACCAGAACAAAGACATCTAGAACTGTTGTCCACAGTTGAACCCAACAAATTTGAAGAAGCTGACACTGATGAACACTGGATCAAAGCAATGGAAGAAGAAATGGATCAAATTGAGAAGAATGAAACATGGAAACTTGTTGCAAGTCCTAAAGATAAGAACGTGATTGGCACAAAATGGGTATTCAGAAACAAGCTGAATGAGGATGGACATGTAACCAGAAATACAACAAGGTTAGGATGCAAGGGATATGCTTAGGTTGAAGGAATATATTTTGAAGAATTTTTTTCCCAAGTTGCCAGAATGGAAGCAGTCAAACTGATCTTCGCTTATGGATGTTCTAAGAAAATCAAATTATATCAGATGGATATAAAATCAACCTTCCTAAATGGAGAACTGGAAGAAAAAGTATACATCGAACAACCACAAGGATTTCTACCGACAAAAAAAGGAAGATTATGTTTGCATATTGAAGAAGGCACTATATGGACTCAAACAAGCTACTAGAGCATGGTATTCAAGATTGGACAGGTATCTACAACAACAAGGGTTCAGGAAAGGAAATGTAAACAAAAATATCTACATAAAGGTAAATCAAGATAGTATATTGATAATTGAATTTTATGTTGATGACATTATTTTTGGAAGTGATAATGACATGATGAGTCAAAAATTTTCTAAAGACATGCAGAATGAATTCGAAATGTCATTACTTAGTGAGTTGTCTTTCTTTTTGGGTCTCCGCATATGTCTATAAGATACAAGTATTTTCATATCTCAGAAAAAGTATATCAAAGAAATGCTAAATAAGTTTGGAATGGTAGATTGCAAGTTCGTAAGTACTCCCATGCAGACCAGTTGCAAATTGAGCAAATACAATATATCCAAGAATGAAAATCATAGACTCTACATATCGATGATTGGAAGTTTACTCTATGTGACAACATCAAGACTGGATGTGATGCAAGCAGTTGGACATGTGACAAGATTTCAAGAAGCACTGAAGGAAACACATATTATGGCAGTAAAGAGAATATTCATATATCTTAAAGCAACAGAAGGCTATGGATTATGGTATAAAAAAGGGAATGATATATATCTAGTTGCATACACTGATGTGGATTGGGCATGAAGTGTTGACGATAGAAGAAGTACAAGTGGAGAAACCTTCTACTTGGGTGATTGTCTAGTAACATGGTTGAGCAAGAAATGATCTTTAGTATCATTTTCCACATCATAAGCATAATATATTGCAGCAACAACATGTTGTACATAGATTCTTTAGATGAAGTAAACTTTGCAGAATATACAAGTGGAATATGGCGAGCCTATTCTAATATTTTGTGATAATACCAATGCTATAAGTATCTCTAACAACACAATGATGTATTCTAAGAATAAACACATTCCAATCAAGTTTCACTTTCTAAAGGAACATGTTACAGAGAATAAAAACAAGGTAGAGTACATTGGGAAATAATAACAGATTGCAGATATCTTCACCAAAGCTCTTCCGAGGGAGACTTTTGAGTATCTTCAACATAAACTTGGAGTAGTTTCATCCCCATAGTGATATACATGGAAGTTGGCAAACTAAGATAGGGCGAGATTAATAATAATCATGAAAGACTTGAATGATTTTTGAATGCTTTTTATCAGAGATTACATGAGGAAGCACTATGAAGAGAAACATTAGTAGAGATAAGAGGCTTATAGACAGGGGGAGCAACCCCAAGGAGAAGTTACCCTTTTCCATTGATGTCACAGGGGGAGAGAAAAACAAAGGCATGGAAAGGAAGAGAAGAGGAATGAAGATAGGGGGATCCAACATGATCATGAGAAGTGTTGTGTCTAAGTGTTCCCATCAATGCCAAAGGGGGAGATTGTTGAAATATTAGTTGTTAAAAGATTGGTTGACATTAAATTGTTGAAATATTGGTTGTCATTGATGTCAACCCTTGAACAATAAGTTAATAGGTTGCATGCCAAGGTAAAGTAGCTATAAAAGAAGTTAACAAACTGCATGTCATTTACATGTTAAAGTAACTGTACACATAAGTTAACACGTTGCATTTGAGTTGCATGTGAGTTGCATGTCATCATGAGATCCTCATTAAAACACAGAGAAGAGTCAATTGAAAATTACTTCTGGTGAATGCAGATTGGTAGATATGAGGCAGTGAGAGGAATTCAATGAAGTCTAGTGAAGGAATAATCTTCCAGGAGTCGAGCGTACAGAGAAAAAGTTACAGGCACATGTACCTTGCGTAAATCCACAGGTTTCAGGAGGAAAAGTGCGGACATCCATGAGCTGCAGTGAGGAAAAGTGCGGACATCCGCAAGATGCAGTGAGGAAAAGTGCGAACATCCGCAAGAAGATAGTGTAAGGGTCACGAACCCGTGAGGAAAAAATGTTGAAGATTAGAGATCTAAAACTCAGGTCAACTACAGGTTGAAGGTATGTCTTCCTCCTGTGTGTGTTAGGGTGTGTATTCTGAAGAAATCATGAACTTAGGAACATATATGTCTTAGTGATTCATAAGAATTTGATTTGGAGAAATCTCTTGTAGATATTGGTATGAGGTATATGTGGTTACAGTCATGATGAGATATCGATATCAGTAGCAACAACAAAAATATTAGAAACAACAACAAAAATAGGTTATCAGTGACAGAGGTACTGACATATTGGTCTACATTTATATTTTGGGGAGTTTGAACGGGGCAAGGAAAGGGGTTTGTAGCCTCCTTTCGGTTGGTGCTGGTAAATTAGGGAGTTGGAGCTTCCTTCATGTTGCAACATGTAAATAAGGGGTTGGAGCCTCCTTTCAGTTGTATATGGAGAAATAGGAAGTTGGTGCTTCCAATAAATGTACTCTTTGATAAATAAGAAAAGAATTATGTGGCTTTTTCCCGCATTGGGTTTCCACGTAAAATTATGGTGTATTCTATTTATGTGATGTCTATGCATTGAATTATGGTGTTTTGAATGCTCACAATATTTATTTGAGATTTTATATTGTGATTAAAAGTAATAATTATGCTCATGTTGATTCACTCCCCATCTCAGTATTCCAACAATTTGTCATCAGGAGAATGACTCAATCCTCCCTGGAAATGATGCCAAAATGTTATCGTAGGATTTGTACTTGTGCAAATCCCACCACAAGATCCCCAAATCTTACGTAACTATGGAAGAAACTACCACTATCACCTTAGTAGGATCTTCCCTTGTTTGAGTGATGAAAGAGGTCCACCATAAGGGAGGCTTCCTTGGTGACCCCAATGGATCAAATAACAAGTTTAGTAGCCAAGCCTATTGCCCCCTATCTTGATCACTGAATGGTTGGTCTAGGTCAAGGAAAGGAAGAGGTTGTG